>JADBJO010003819.1:215000-217500 GCA_016801955.1 Conus betulinus
ACAGACAAATGTGTGACAAATATGACTTCTTCAGACTTAACTTTAAAAAAACAAAAGAACAAATCAAGCACAAAATCAATCAAGTTTCAGACTACTTTTGCTTTGTTTTTTCTCTCTGTTTTGGGCTGAATGAAATACATTTGACGTGGTCTATGTCTTCGTGTTCAGTTTGTGTCACAGGAACATACACAAACAGGCAAGCCACTACTGTACTCTTTCTCTCGACACTCATATTCCGGGAGTTGCAGCCCTTTGCATACTGACCCGTTCTTGTTACACAGAACCCGCTCAATCTGTTTTCAAGAAAAGCTGAAGCAGCACTGAATCCTATAAATAATCAAGCAAAGCACGAAAAAGCTTACTTGCTTTTCTTCTTGGCAGTCTCTACACATGCTGTGAGATAGGTCGATAATTTCGCACCGCACGATCGGACACAGCGATCTGATGACACAACTTGATCAAGCAGTATGTTTCCTACTCGCATTGTCTGTTACGTGACGTCTAGATCCCCATCTCCACTCAACGCCCATCTTGCGTCGAGTTTGAGAAGATAAGTGATTGCACGTTCTTCGTCTTCATTGTGCTGAGTGTTGTTTATCTTCCCTCAGGAATACGTAAGAGGTCGAAGCGCTTCCTGTTTTCTCTTGAAATTTGTTTGACCCCCGTGTTTGGCGGACTCACAATATCTTTTTTTTTTTTTTCTTTCTTTTTTTTTTTTTTAATTTGTGCCCACTCTCGCTTTACATCTCACACTTCCCCGCTGTCAAGGTGAAGGCCGCTGTACGCTACCGGCAAAAAGGCATGCTGGGACTCAATCTTGTAATGGACATGGGACACTACCTCCAGGGAATCGTCTGAAAATGACGCTTCGAGAGCAGCAATTACCCTCGTTTCTCTTTTTTTCACGCTTTTGCCGTTTTGTTCGTTTTCGTTTTGTTTTGTTTTGTTTTGCTTTGCTGTTGTTGTTGTTGTTGTTGTTGTGTTGTTTTCGGGATGAGGCGCGGTGAGAGTTATTCACCATAGTTGTGTGGTGGTTATCGCGATGCCCAGCCAGGCGGACGTGTCCATCAATGCCCTGCCCGTACAGTGTGTAATTCCCGTCAACAAAAAAACCAGCCGTCCTGTGGTACAGGTTGTCCACTGTGCTGTAAACAACATGACACAGCTGCAACCAAAAGTCAGTCTCAAAGCGACTGCAGGTGGAAATTGACACTTAAGAAAAAACATACTATTCCGCAGGACGAAAGGGACAAACAGATTACAAATCAAAACGCGACGTTTCGACATCTTTGGTCTTCTTCAGGCAAGATAAACAATATTCAAGACAATGAAAAATTAAGAACGACCAGTCAGTTACATCCTCAAACTGCATCTGGCGCCCTGTATGAGAAGATAATGGATTGCCTGTTCTTCGTTTTCACTGTCCAGAAAATTGTTGATCTTACCTGAAGAAGATCAAAGTGGTCGAAACGCGTCGTGCTTTGTCTTGTTATTTGTTTGTTCCTTTTGTCCTGTAGAATAGTAGGTTTTTTTTTTCTTTTAAACTTAGCTCAAAAAACATGATTTGCATCCCATGTGAATTCGCGTGTTTCTTACATCCAGATGTGTCACTTCTGAATTAAAATTCGTTCGATTAATAGAAAAAGAAAACGGAACAGAAATCGTCAACGTGTCGGTCATAGACCATCTACGAGGACTGATGACATCAAATGAAAGACAAATAAATACATTATAGATAATGACGTATAAAAACATGTTCGTGAACGGACGAACACGTGTCTAAAGGTGTCTAAAGATACTACTGTGTGTGTGTGTGTGTGTGTGTGTGTGTGTGTGTGTGTGTGTGTGTGTGTGTGTGTGTGTGTGTGTGATGCGCGCGCGCGCGCGCGCAAAGTTTTATCCACGCAGGTATTTATATGTTTGAGCTCGCAAATGCATATGTGCATGCACGTATGTTTTCCAAGCGCATGTCAGGATGTGTGTGTGTGTGTGTGTGTGTGTGTGTGTGTGTGTGTGTGTGTGTGTGTGTGTGTGTGTGTGTGTGTTTGTGTGTGTGTGTGTGAGTGTGTGTGTGTGTGTGTGTGTGTGTGTGTGTGCGTGCGTGTGTGTGCGTGCGTGCGTGCGTGTGTGTGTGCGTGCGTGCGTGTGTGTGTTGTGTGTGTGTGTGTGTGAGAGAGAGAGAGAGAGAGAGAGAGAGAGAGAGAGAGAGAGAGAGAGCATTTACTCCTTACTTTCTCTGTCTACGAATCATATATACGGGTTACGTCCCTTACTTGGGGGCCGCGGAATTCAGTGGCTGTGGAGACGGAGACCAGTTTCTAATCAGTGAAACAGTTCGGTGGCAACACTTCCAAGGAATTTCCGACGACTTCCAGGAAAGCGCGCGCGCGCGCGCGCGCGCGCGCGCGCGCGTGTGTGTGTGTGTGTGTGTGTGTAGGAGGGAGGGAGGGGGGGGGGGGGGGGAGTGAGGAGTGGGCCGAGGGGTGGGAGGAGGAGACTT
>JADBJO010003820.1:10000-17500 GCA_016801955.1 Conus betulinus
TATATATATATATATATATATATATATATATATATAGTCCCTTGCGGATTCATTCCAAGAACAGGCCCTCAGCATTTGTGTCTTAAGAGGTTATCTATTTATATTTTCCACTTTTCACAAGAAAATGTAGCTTGTTTTGCTCTTTCATGATTTTCTTTTGCTTCTTAGGTGGCACCTTTGGTTGATTTTTTGAAAACTCAACAAACATACTACGGTATTGCACACCAGACTTTTTCTGGGATAGTATTCTTCTTAAAACCGAAAAGGCACAAGAGTTACCACTTTTAGCGGTCACTGAGGAGAAAACAGTCATGTTTAGAAATACCGGTATCTGACCAGGAGTTACATGTTAGTGAGTTTCTTCCCCATTGGAGGTTGTCTTCCCCTTTGGAGACTATAAGCTTGCTGAAGGCTCATTTTGAGAAGAATTTATTATTCCCGATTCAACCACCCAAGCACATACTGTTAGTTAGGCAGAATTATCTACCTCTGCGGATATGAATGTTTATCTCCTCCTATTTCTTCAATCTAAGACATAAGAACAAGCTTTGTATATATATATATATATATATATATATATATATATATATACAAGAAAATGTAGCTTGTTTTGCTCTTTCATGATTTTCTTTTGCTTCTTAGTGCACCTTTAGTTATTTTTTTGAAAACTCAACAAACATACTATGGTATTGCACACCAGCCTTTTTCTGGGATAGCATTCTTCTTAAAACCGAAAAGGCTGAGGAGTCAAATTACCACTTTCCGCGGTCACTGAGGAGAAACAATCAGGTTTCGAAATATCGGTATCTGACCAGGAGTTATATGTTAGTGAGCTTTCTCCCCATTGGAGATGGTCTCCTGCTTCGGAGACTATAAGCTTGCCGAAGGTTCATTTTGAGGAGCATGTATTTATCCCCCATTCACCCACTCAAGCACGTACTGTCAGTTAGGCAGAATCATCTACCACTGCAGATATGAAGGCTTATCACCCCCATATTTCTATAATCTGAGACATAAGAGCAAGCTTTGTTATAATTCATTATTTCTTGCAGTCATGCAACACCTAGCTGCTCTGTAAGTTGCTGGAATGGTGCTCGGTACTTATCCTTGGAATTTATTGTTTTATATATATATATATATATATATATATATATATATGTGTGTGTGTGTGTGTGTGTGTGTGTGTGTGTTAACAGATAGATGCAAACCTAGACAAGCGCCGTGACTTCAACATCAATCTTTTAGTGACTCAGGCCACATTTTTCTATAAACGGTGGCAGCGTTTTCCCTATGGTGCGCGCAATGTACACACACCACTCGGCGCACAGTCTGTCTCCTGCTTGATTGTCTTTGTGCAAGCACTCGGGAGTAGAACGTTCAGGACCAGAGCTGCCGACTCGATGGTGTGAAACAGCGTGTTGAGCCTGCACGCCGGCAGCAAGGGCGGGACTCATCTGAGGAGGGGTGTCCTTCAAAATGGCGCCATGGATGAAGAGGAGGCAAGAAAAACCAATCCTTCGGACGGAATTTGGTAGAATGGTATAGTATGTATGTAAGCATGCTTGCATGTCTTTATGTATGTATATATGTATGTACTGTACGCATGCATGCATGTATGTCTTTAATTATGTATATATGTATATGTATGTATGTATGCATGAAAGCATGCATGTATATGTATGTATGCATGCATGTATGTCTTTAATTACGTATGTATGGTATGTACATATGCGTGCATGTATGTCTTTAATTATGTATGTTTGCATGTATGTATCTCTGTATGTACGCATGCAGGCATGTATTTCAATGTTTATGTATAAATGGATGGATGGATGTAAGTATATATGTATGTATACAACCGACATTGATTTAGTAGTTTAGTACGTATGTATGTGTGTATGCACGCATGCATGTGTTTATTTAAATGTGGATGGATGGATGGATGGATGTCTGGATGTCTGTAAATCTACCAACCTACCTAATTATCTATCTATGTATCTTTAAAATATTATGTCTATCTATCTATCTATCTATCTATCTATCTATCTATCTATCTATCTATCACACACACACACACACACACACACACACACACACACACACACACACACACACACACACACACACACCTTCTGGTTCGGTGGCGTGTTATTTCTTTCTCTTTCTCTTTCCTTTCTTTTTTTCATTTCATTTCATTTCTCTCTCTCTCTCTCTCTCTCTCTCTCTCTCTCTCTCTCTCTCTCTCTCTCTCTCTCCTCTCTTCTCTCTCTCTCCTCTCTTCTTTTTTTTCAAAACTCCTTCTCCTTACTGATAACTCGTTGGGAGATGTTGTTGTTCTGAAGTTTTTCATAAGGGTCTACTCCGTCGCGACTGTTGGAAAGTGTGCGCACAGTAGAGTGGTGTTTTCCCACCGTGCCAGATAAACTCTCGTAAAACTTACCCGACTGAGCTTATTTCATGAATCTCTTCCACCTTCCAGCACGGCAAACCCTGGGGGAGAGGGTCCTTCAAACAGAAGTGTCTGCTTCTTATGGTGTACTCAGTGCCACGCCCATTAAGGAAGTTCCCAGCGACCCCCCTCCCCACCCCCCTTCCAAAGTTGGTAGAGATACCACTGACGGGCTTTCTTGTTGCCTTTCCAGACAGACCATATCAATACTGAATAAGAACATGTATGTATGTATGTATGTATGTATGTATGTGTGTATGCGTGTATGCATGTATGCATGTATGCATGTATGTATGTATGTATGTATGTATGTATGAATGTGTGTGTGCGTGCGTGCGTGCGTGCGTGCGTGCGTATGTATGTATGTATGTATGTATGTATGTATGCAAGTATGTATGTACGTGCGTATGTTTACATGCATGCATGCGTGTGTGTGTGTGTGTGTGTGTGTGTGTGTGTGTGTGTGTGTGTGTGTGTGTGTGTGTGTGGACGACTGCTCGCCAATTCATTAAAATCCTGTGTATCACTTGAATCCGGATATGAGGGCATCTTTTTGCATACAGCATATTTCTTTTTTCTTTCGGTACAGCATCATTGCTTAGAAATGATAATTCGCAAATTTAACTCTGCATTCATTTAATTTATATATATATATATATATATATATATATATATATATATATATATATATATATATATATATATGTCAACATTTCATTTACATGCATGAAGTCCATATTGTACACAGTGCGTCACTTTATCGCCTTTAAACTCCTTTATACTCCAGTGAAAAAAAAAAGAGGAGAGAAAAGTATACCCCATACGAGACTGGAACCCAAGTGTCTCCCTCTTCCTAGATAGACGTGCTATCCACTTGGGCCACTTTTGGTGGTGACGTTCTTCCGCTAGAGGAAAAGCTGACTGACGCACACCACGCACGCACGCACACACACACACACACACACACACACACACACACACACACACACACACACACACACACACACACACACACACACGAGGTAATTTGGGCACAGAACTCTGCAGTCCCTGCCTTCTTTTGTTCCAAGACGGGGACGGGGGCCCTCTGGGCACTCGCCTCATCAGGAAGGCGGTAAAATCAGTATTGCAGACAGAGAGGGAGAGGGCGGTGATGGGCCTGCAGCCAGAGAGAGAGAGAGAGAGAGAGAGAGAGAGAGAGAGAGAGAGAGAGAGAGAGAGAGAGATGTGGTCTTCTAAAGGGAGAAAGGGGCCCAGAGATACAGGAAGATTACCTCTGGAGGAAATTCATCAGCGGGTCTGATCTCCTCTGAGTGCTGAAGTGGAATCAATGAGCCAGCTGCATGTGAAAGATAGGCACCGATTGACCTATTCATGGATCTATTGATCTCCCAGTTCAACAGTTCATTTGTTAGTTTATTTAACCCTACAATTGTGAACATTTTGACTGTTTACTTAGATTTGCTTTCTTCGGATAATGCCACGTGATCGTATTTATCAACCCCCCCAATTTTTTTTTCTTTCTTGGAGACCGTGCATAGCTTTGGCGGACAGGACTTGAGTTATTACAGAACATGACGAAAAATGTCTACTTCTCTCTCTCTCTCTCTCTCTCTCTCTCCTCTCTCTCTCTCTCTCTCTCTCTCTCTCTCTCTCTCTCTCTCTGTCTCTCTCTGTCTTGTAATCTGCTGGAGATGGTGGGGTAAACTGCAGCAGATTAAGAGAGAGAGAGAGAGAGAGAGAGAGAGAGAGAGAGAGAGAGAGTGAGAGAGAGAGAGAGAGAGAGAGAGAGAGAGAGTCTACATTCTCGAATAAGAGATTCTCCTCCTCCCGCTACAGATGCTTTTTTTTTTATTAATTCTACAAATATCATACAACGATCAAGAGAAACTAAGTTCAAAACCCTGCTGGCGTTATTGTATGTTTGTTTGTTGAGTTCCCATAAAGTGACGTGGTACGGCGTTTAACATCACTTGTCAACTGGAACTGTCAGCTGAAACGGTACCTGGATGCAGCGCTTCGTTGTAGGATGGTTTTTTTGTTCCCCACCCAGACTATTGCAATTAACAATCAACTGACCCTGTTGAAGCCCCCCCCCCCCCCCCCCCCCCCCCCCCCCCCCCCCCCCCCCCCCATGGGAAGACAACCATGTATGACCTCTGCCAAAGTCTTTGACCCAAAGTTTGAAAACATTGATCGAATTCCCTGACCGACTTGTAGACGTGCCAGTAGTACCTTTCAGACTGGCTGACACCACAATGTTTTTGACAGACAGCGTGGAGTACTCTGCTACCATCTAGTTTCGGACCACAATGGATTTTGGTGACACTCTATTTATTTTTCTTTTCAGCGTACGCAGGCTGGTACTCCTGCAGACACTCCCTGTATAGACAGGCAAGGACTAATCCCATCTACCCAGAAAAGGGAGTGGAGTTTTGTGTGTATGACCGTTTTTTTTTTTTTTTTTAAATCCTGCCATTAAGGAAACCATGCTGCAACTTCGGGGCATGCTATGTGTAACGTGTCATCCATACCAACGGCCAAACTGGCCTTCTCTTCCGAAAGTTGGTGATGGGATTTGACGTGTGTGCAAGATGTTATGCGTGCGTTCACACACGAACCTCGGTTTATAGTCTTAATTCGAAGGACTGTATGGTAAATAGAGTCAGAACCAATGCTAACTCCGAGGGAAAAAATCCCTCTGTACCAAAACGCCCCGGCGGAGATTCGAACCCGCATCCCCAGGATCACCAAGATTTCGCATCCGGCGCTCTACCACTGAGCTATTTTCGGTTCAATGACCCTGAACCCTTTCCCCATATTCCCCTCCCCTCCCCCATCCGTCCTTCTCCTGATGTCTTTTCATGCTTTTTCACAGTCAACCTCAGATCTTCTTGTTTCATGTTCTAACTGATTTTCCGTATGCACAAAGAAAAAGAATCAATAGTTTTTGAGAGTCGATTTTTTTTTCGTCATATGCATTAATGCGCACTGGGTTTTTATTTCCCTTCAATTCTTACCTTCCACATGCATGCTAATGTTGTCTTTTGACTTTGGAAGTATTCAAAACGCATATTGATCTGTAATTAGCTTTTTTATTTTCTCAACGCTTAACGTAGTTTTTTTTTTACATAGCGCGTCATCTCTCATTTTCTTCTGTGTTTGTTTCGTGGTTATTTCCCTCAAATCACGCACGTTTTCTGTCTCAGATTCCGTTCCATGCGCTCAATAGCAGAGCGATTGCTATCATGGCACACATTGCAGGATTCTCAATCCTCGCGGGGCAACACTGTTGAAAGACTTGTGGGAAGAAGCTGCGAAGGTTAATGGAAAAGGCGGGAGAGCAGAAAGGGAGGGGGGTGTAAGGGGGGGGGGGGGGGGGGGGGGGGGTGTAAGCCAGAGAAGAGGGAAAGAGGTCAGGAACGGGTGAGGGAGATGGGATGTTGGTGTGGTGGTAGTGGGGGTAGGGGGGGGGGGGGGGGGTGGGTAAGCTCAAAAGCAAGATGAGGTGATGAGGGGAAGAGAGGGGTGAGGGTGAGCATGGGAGGAGACAGGGATGTGAAATGCAGATCCCTTATTGCCTTCTTGTTCACTCACGTGAGTCACATTGTGATCAAGCGGAAATCGGAATGTCTTCCTTACCATTTGTCTCTGTGTCCCTGGTTCTCGCTCTTTCTGTCTCTCTGGCTCCTTGTCTGTTTATCTGTCTGTCTGTCTCTCTCCCCCCTCGTTCCCCCCGTCTCTCGCTTTCTCTTGTGCTTTCCATGATTTTGTCTGTTTTTCATTTTGTTTGTGTATCTTTGTCTTTGTGCCCACAAGAAAAAAAAACAAACAAACAAACAAAATAAACACAAAACGAAACAAACAAAAACACCAACTGAAAAACACATCCTCTATTGTCTTCTAGTCTCGAGTTAAGATGAAAGAAAGTTAGTGTAATATCTCGCAGCTGCTAGTGAAAACAAAACCAAGTATTAATTTTCTCTGTACGTTATGCTTAGTAGTCATTCGGAGTTTTCACGTCTGTCATTAACAATTCGACCCCATACACATGCATGTTTAAATGTCTCCGCGTCCCCAGAGCCAGCCCCTCGACCTCTACCATCCCCTTTTCTTTTCTGATCACATATATTCCAGCTCATATGTACACGACCACTTAGGTAACTGTACCGTAATACGTGTTTAGGAAAATGTATGGAATGGTAATCCAATCGGATGGTAACTGATTTTAACTGGTGATTGATAAACGAGATTGTTTATTTCAACTCCTAATTCATTGTGCATGAATCAACACACCACATGCACATACACACAATCTCCCACAACATCTGTACACTGTCTATTACGCATGGTTACAGTCGTGCCATATCTTCAGTAGACAAATAGACAGCTAAACACACTGAAAGGCCCTCATTATAATTGTTTCGACAGATACAAATAACGTACATAAAAAAACAAAAACAAAAAAAAAAAAAAAAAAAAAAAAAAAAAAAAAAAAAAAAAAACCGAACGAACAAACAAGCAAACAAACAACTCATGATGTTACCGATATTACTGATTACTTACACCCCGTCTATTCTATGTTTCAGAAGCTACAGATAGACCACAGGAAAGCAGTTACATTTGTGACCTACCACCACAAAACGAGTCGCTTGTCATAGTTAAGCGTTTCTAAGATATACAACATTTTCTAAAACTGTCTTTTCTGCTCTTTTCAAAGGTGTGAAAACCATTTTTAAATCGGGCGTTTAGTTTTCAAGATACAGTGTTTTGAAGATGGTAACCCTCTGAGAAGCGGTCTTGAGAAAATGAACAAAAATAGATGCACATTCAGCATAAAATGAACATATCAGGTGCTGTAAAATGTCATTTTAATCCAGAAAGCAGTCAAATGTAAACAATTAATTTAGTGCATTTTGTGCAGGAAAACTTATAGTATCAGCTAGGGTCCAAATCTCAACATGGACTCCTGAGACCCCCATTGTCTGTTTTGGCTGCTAACTGAAAACCCGGAGAGATGACAAACGACTCATTCCGTGGTGGAAGGTCAC
>JADBJO010003820.1:27500-32500 GCA_016801955.1 Conus betulinus
TAAAATGGACACGAGGACAACGAGACAGCATGCGTCGACGATAGTAATGATACGTTCATGCTTATGGTCTCTTCATCCACTCATGGCCGAGTTGAATCACGCTCACGAGTTCCCAGGGAAGGTGGATTTTGAGCTGAGTGATGTCCCTTTTCTGGGTTCTCTGGTTCAAAGTAGATCCTGGCCTGATGACCCTGTTAGTGGATGCAGGCAGTCAATGCCAGATAACGATCATGACTGCAGTCATGGAGATGGCGGAGAGAGCATGCCGGGAAGAGAACTGGTCTTCAGAGGATGGCTGTGGACACTGCGCAGCAGAGGGAATGATAGTTTCTTCAAAGGAAAACATGTAGGGCTGATCTGGCTGTCCGCTGTTGGATCTGATTACAGTGAGTCTGTTCCCACAGTTCACCGGTGATCTGCTGTTTGCTTCTCCTCTCTCTCTCTCTCTCTCTCTCTCTCTCTCTCTCTCTCTCTCTCTCTCCCTCTCTCTCTCTCTCTCTCTCTCTCTCTCTCTCTCTCTGCATCACTTCACTTCATAGAGACTCTCATAGAGAGAGATAGAATCCAGTAGAGGAGAGAGAGAGAGAGAGAGAGAGAGAGAGAGAGAGAGAGAATCCAGAGAGTGATAGAATCAAGCAGAGAGAGAGAGAGAGAGAGAGAGAGAGAGAGAGAGAGAGAGAGAGAGAGAATCCAGCAAAGAGAGAGAGAGAGAGAGAGAGAGAGAGAGAGAGAGAGAGAGACAGACAGACAGACAGACAGACAGACAGACAGATAGAGACAGAGACAGAGAGAGGGAGGGAGAACAGGGTGACAACGTGGCAGTAGTTAACCCTTCACTGACGTCACACAGAAACCATCGGCTTCCGCCTGCTGAACAGAACCATTCAGTGTGCCTGTCTGGAATCGACTTTCGTTTCCATGGTGACACTCATCAGTAAACCAGGCCTGGAGTGCCGGATCATCCGTGCCATCTGACAGGTGTATGCCACCTGTAATTCGCTGCTCCCGTCACCATCATCGGCAGTGATGGTTTACCCTTGTAGTAACAGAGTCATTTCTTTTTTAATCGAAGTGGGTTTTTTTTTAATGGAAATGCCTCTCTCTCAACACAGAACAGAATCAATGCCATAACAGTATTGATTTAACGAAAATACCCTTTGTTGGAGACTATAAGATATTGATCTGGTTATTTGCAGAAAATACTAATAGTTTAGTCCCCATGGTGCACCCCCAGCTGGAATACGCGTGCGAAGTGTGGGATCCGCACACTGACAACAACATCCAGTCGCTCGAGAAGATCCAGAGGAGGGCTGCCCGCTGGGTAGTAAACCGCTACCGCCAAACATCGAGCGTGGGAGAAATGCTTGACCAGCTGAGATGGACATCACTGGAAGATCGGCGAAGAAGAACCCGCCTGACAACAATGTACAAGTACCACCATGGTGACATCATGATGGAGACCAACCATGCGCCAAGACTCCTGAAACTGGATACGCCACTCGGCACTTTCATGAACACCAGTACGCCGTGGAGTCCAGCTGCAGAAATTATCCTTCTTCCCCCGCACCACCAAGGAGTTCAATAAGCTCCCACCTGAGGCAATTCAATCAGCCTCGGTGGTGGACTTTCAGTCTTACCTCTGATCCACCGCCCCCCCCCCCCCCATTCCCCAACCCCCATCCCCCACCCCCATCTCCCCCACCCATCCCCCCTCCCACCCCATGCCTAGAGTACACACCCTCCCCACCACACTCCAAAGTAGGGCCTGCCAAAGTATGGTTAGTGGTCTGAAGTAGTGGGTGTGGTGGCCCCCACTTCACTGTCCACTGTCTATGCAGTTTGGTAGTGAGCACTGACTTGCATAAATTAACCCACAACCCCCCACAGCAAACTGGAACCCCTTTGTAGATTTGCAGACAGAGGGCAGTGATGGGCCTGCAGCCAGAGAGAGAGAGAGAGAGAGAGAGAGAGAGAGAGAGAGAGAGGGAGAGAGGTGGTCTACTTAAAGAGAAAGGGGACCTACAGATTACCTCTGGGGAAGTTTCATCACTGGGTCTGATCTTCCCTTTTTTCTGGTGTGGAGTTGATGAGCCTGCCACTTGAAAGAAACAGGGCTGAGGAATAGGTATGATTTGTATATTCACGTACCTTTTATCCCATTTCCATCCGTTCATTTGCCCATTTCTTTAACTTTACTTTTATGCAGATGTTGCGGTGTATTCCTACTTTATTTCTTCATTTACTGAGATTGTCATCTGGCTACAACCCACCAGACATAAAACAATAAGAAATTTTAATGCAGTACCATACGTGGTGATCTTTGCCTGTGTATCTGCAGGTCAGGAGACAATAATTGTTCACACACACACACACACACACACACACACACACACACACACACACACACACACACACACACACACACACACACACACACACACACACACACACACACAAATCATAATGAGTCCGGGAAATATTTGGGGGAAATTACAATAGATTAAGAGAGAGAGAGAGAGAGAGAGAGAGAGAGAGAGAGAGAGAGAGAGAGAGAGTGAGAGAGAGAGAGAGAGAGAGAGACAGAGACAGAGACAGAGACAGACACACAGTGAGACTATTGAGTAACTGGCCATTGCCCCATCATGTAAGGGATGCAGCTAGACAGACATTCACGCAAAACTCATAAAAATAATCCATCTAATCGAACTTAATACATTACAAAGAGGCACAAAATGCCTGAAAAAAAATAAGCAAACAAATAGAAACGAGAGAGAGAGAGAGAGAGAGAGAGAGAGAGAGAGAGAGAGAGAGAGAGAGAGAGAGAGAGAGAGAGAGAGATCTCTCATTTACGAAATAAGAGATTTCCACTTCGCACTCAAACGTAGATATTAGTTCTTAATCCTACAAAACTCACGTGAAGATCGAGAGAATTAACATTCAAACACTTTTTCTCTACGTGTGGTATGATTCTGCGATAAGCATTGCTTTCTTTCTTTCTTTCTTTCTTTCTTTCTACGTGTTATGTTGTGCTTCTTATCCAAAGCAATCGAAGTGCTTTTCGTTCTATTACTCCAGAGAGAGAGACAGACAGACAGAGGTGTTTTTCTCTTTGGGTAGTTTTGCTCCATCGGCGTCTCTACATGTGGCATACACAATGTCCCCATATGTGGCTAGTTTGTGTTCCAGGGTGCTTTTTCCCTATCAGTGCATCGAGTCTTTGGACGATTTTTTTGCATCCAGTTTCTCCCAATCCTTAGTCTCGTTTGCTTGTGGCAGGTTGAGTTTCAGGCGCCTGGCATCGAGAGCCTGTGCAAATTTCTCATCCGAATCAACAGCGTGGATGTCCTTGGCACTGTGGTTTAAATCCTGGCCTTGGTCTTCAGTTGCAGGGAGGGAAAAAACCAGAGCCCTGAAAGCAATGGCAGAAGCAGCAGAGAGGTGTTCAAGCTGGATCTGGTCAAGGAGGAACAAAAGTGAACTTCATAAGGCTTAACTTTCCTACAAATAGTGGCTCAGTGGTTAGTGCGCGAGTCATGAAGTGGAAATGAGCATGTCCAGAGGGGCACGGGTTCGAATCCCAGCCGTGGCTCATCCCAAGATGGGAAAAGAAAAAGGGGCAGCAGCGGGACATCCGGAGTCATGAACCGGGTGTGGCCCAACCCCCCTAGAGCGTCAGGAGATAAGGGCCGAAACACTTGCTTGAAGGGGGCTTCTCTTCTGAGGACTCTCTGCTGCCACGCTCTCCACGAGTTTCTTTCTACTCCAGGCTCTGTTTTGGTTTTGCTACTGGATATTAGCCCATGTTTTCTCCTCGTCTTTTGTTTCGGTTTTCTTTCTCTCAGATAATGCCTGCCTTCTGTTTCAGATTCCGTTCCATGCGCTCAACAGCAGCACAGCAACTGCCATCATGGTACACATTCCGAGATTTAATTGGAGAAAAGCGCTCCGGAAAGACTTGTTGGGGAAAGCTACGAAGGTTAATGGAAAAGGAGGCTGAAGAATGGAGAAGGCGGAAAGTGCAAGCCAGCGAGGAAGGGGGAAAGGAGAGAGGATTGAGTGGAGAGGAGGGAGGGTGAGAAATAGGTTCAATGGAGAAAGGAAGAAAGTGATAAAGGGGAAGAGAGGGTAGGGTCAGCGGGGTAGGAGAGAGGGATGCGAAAGACGGATCCCTTATTGCCTTCGTGTTCACTCAAGTGTGTCAGACTGTGACGAAGCGGAAATCAGAATGTCTCCCATACCATTCGTCTCTGTCTCTGTCTGTGTGTGTCGCTCTCTCTGCCTCTCTCCGTCCCTTCCCTCTCTCTCTCTCTCTCTCTCTCTCTCTCTCTCTCTCTCTCTCTCCTCTCTCTCTCTCTCTCTCTCTCTCTCTCTCTCTCTCAACTCTGTCATGTCTTCACTAGACTATTCAATTGGTCTATTAAAACCTCAACTGTCCCTTCTCTCTGGAAAGCCTCAGTGATCTGTCCTATACCAAAAAGTCTAAAACATCTTCCCTCAATGACTACCGCCCAGTCGCTCTAACATCCATTGTGATGAAGTGTTTCGAAAGAGCAATACTCAGTCACCTCCTCACTGACACAGTCAGTCATCAAGATCCTTATCAGTTTGCATACAAACGCAACAGATGCACTGACGATGCCACTCTCACACTTTTACACAACGCTTACACTCACCTGGAGAAAACCGATTCTTTTGTTCGTATTCTTTTTTATTGATTTTTCATCAGCTTTTAACACCATCCAGCCTCATCTCTTAGCGCACAAACTTTTATCCTTAAATGTCAGACCCAGGCTTATCCTGTGGATCACAGATTTCCTCATCTCCAGATCCCAGTCAGTGCGCTATCAATCTGTCATATCATCTGTCCTCTTTTGTTCCACAGGTTCCCCTCAAGGTACCGTTCTTTCTCCTGTCCTGTCCTTTACTCTGTACACCAACGACTGCATTGGTACAGAAGAAACACCAGTCATAAATATTCAGATGATACAGCCCTTGTAGAC
>JADBJO010003820.1:37500-52500 GCA_016801955.1 Conus betulinus
GTGCCCAGTACCAAACTCTGTAAAACAGAGTACCTACACAGGAACGCACATCATCTAGCTAAGGGGGAGAACAAGAGCCGTCACTAAACGAAAGAACGGTCTTTCAAGATCGAGAATCTGTAGATTTCTGCAAAATGTGTACGGTTCAAACTTGCTGCATCAGGGGAAAGTACAGTTTATTACTGAAGATGTGTATTAAACATTATCATAGACACCGAGGCTCTCCGGCGCCAACATCTCTGTCCTCTCTCTCTCTCTCTCTCTCTTTGTGCTGCGTGCGTCTGCGTGTGAGTGTGTGCGTCTCGTGCTGCCTCTGTGTGTGTGTGTGTGTGTGTGTGTGTGTGTGCGTGTGTGTGTGTGTGTGTGTGTGCGTGCGTGTGTGTGTGTGTGTGTGTGTGTGTGTGTGTGTGTGTGTGCGTGTGTGTGTGTGTGTGTGTGTGTGTGTGTGTGTGTGTTTGAACACGTATAGTTGAGCGGCTCTCATGTGTTGTGTTAGTGGACGGTGAAGAGGGGCAGATAGATGGAAGACGCTTTAATTAAGACAGGTTTGATTTCGGTTGCCCGTCTCGTCTTTTACGTGTTGTTGTATGTCGTCGATTTGTTTTGTTTTAGTGTGTGTGTGTGTGTGTGTGTGTGTGTGTGTGTGTGTGTGTGTGTGTGTGTGTGTGTGTGTGTGTGTGTGTGTGTGTGAATCTCCTGGGACGTAAAAGAAAAAAAAAAGAAAAGAGAAAAACAAAAAAAGAAAAGATGAGACAATGTCTCACCGCCGTTCTCCCCACTTTTGTGGGCTGACTTCCTTTGCAAAAGATACTTGACTGGAGGAGTGGCTTCCCTTTGAAGCGGGTAATCTGTGGGACGACTTTCTTTCTACAGTCGTCAAGGGGAAAGGACTGACTTATCACCATGGGGACAGGTTCCAGCCAGAGTGGCAAAAGATGCTGTATCGGTGTGGGCGGGGGGAGGTCGATGGGGGACTGAGGGATGTGGGGGGGGGGGGGGGGGGGGGGGGGGGGGGGGGGATCAGAGTGGGTGGAGACGAGGCACAGAAGGCCATTAGGTGTAGACGTCTGAAATAGGGTTGGTCTTGAAAATTCCAGCTCTCAGTCTGGTGGGAATGGAATATACATGGTTGAAGAGCCGTCGTAGTCCGTAGTTATGCAGGACGTTGTTTGCTCCCAACGTCCAAACCATCGCTGCACAAATTTATCCCCCCCCCCTCGCACGCAGGCTGATACACCTACAGACACTCCCTGTACAGACAGGCAAGGATTAATGCCATCTGCCCAACAAAGAGAGTAGAATTTTTGTGTGCATGACCGTTGATTTTTTATCCCCGCCATTAAGGCAGCCATACTTCAACTTCCGTGGAGGTACATATTATGTGTAACGTGTTATCCATATCAACGGCCTTCTCTTCCGAAAGTTTGCTGATGGGATTTTACGTGTGTGCAAGATGTTATACGTGCGTTTTTACACACGGAACCTCGGTCTATAGTCTCTTTCAAAGGACTGTATTGGAAATGGAGTCAGAACCAATGTTAACTCCGAGGGTAAAAATACCTCCGTACCGAAACGGCCCGGCGGAGATTCGAACCCGCAACCCCAAGATCACCAAGATTACGAATCCGGCTCTATACCACTGAGCTATTCCGCCCCCATCACTGCACTGCACAACACCCTTGAACGTGTCATTCTCTGTGCAGAATTCTCTCCCTTGTCCTCATTTTCCCAGCCGTCTTTCTCCCTCCCACGTCATCATGTTCACTGTCACCCCCCCCCCCCCCCCCCCCCCCCCCCCCCCCCCCCGCACTGAAAATCAAAACAAAGAGATTGTATGAGGAGCGCGTGTCTGTATTCCAGGATATGCATAACTTAGAAAAGCAAAAAACGAATTTTAGTTTCGCAAGAGTGAGGGGTGGGGATGGGGGTTTGAACTGAATTGAAATGACAGAAAGACGGATGTGTGGGGAGGGAGAGATCCCAAAATGAAAGCATCAGCTGTTTGAGAAGAAGTTCCACGTTGTTGTCAAATATATCCTATCTTATAGTTTGTTTCTCTTCTTTTTTGCTTTCTTCTTGTTCTTGTTCTTGTACTTGTTCTTGTTCTTGTTCTTGTTCTTCTTCTTCTTTCTGCTACTACTACTACTACAACTATCATAGCCCTGCTGTTACAAGCTTCATCATCATCATCATCGTCATCATCATCAGCAGCAGCAGCAGACGTGGTGTTACTATTATCATCGACGATGACGACGACAACGACGATTACTACAACAGGTGCTACTACTACCACAACCACTACCACCTCTACAACGACAAATGCAGACTGTATCACTCTTGAAGTTGTCATGGCAGAAGACAGTTCAGTTTCTTCAATACTGTTTTGTGTTAGCAATGAAGGTCATCCATACCAACGACCCAAACTGGCCTTCTCTTCCGAAAGTTGGTGATGGGATTTTATGTGTGTGCAAGATATTGTGCGTGCATTCACACACGGTTTATAGTCTCATTCGAAGGACTGTATAGGAAATGGAGTCAGAACCAATGTTAACTCCGAGGAGAAAATCTCCCATACCGAAAACGCCCCGGCGGAGATTCAAACCCGCAACCCCAGGATCACCAAGATTACGAGTCCGGCGCTCTACCAACTGAGCAATTCCGGTATGAGCGGGGAATTCTACAAAACAGGGCACGCACAGAGTGGGTTTATAGGCCACCGTCTGCTGTCATCACGGATTCTATGTCTACGTCACTCGGTGTTCAGGCCTCATAACTTCCAAACTGGTTTAACACAAAAAAAAAAAGAAGAAAAATGGCTGGCCGTCTTAACCGTTACATCAAGAGCAGAATGTCATTTGTCTTCTTACTCCTCATGTCTGACCATTGGTCGAAAGCCCTGGTCTGATTCAGTTACGTTCCCATTTTCACCATTATCAGAAAGTCCAGAGCGTTGTTCAGTGTGACATTCTGCACAAAGGTACTCCATAGTTGTTCGTGACGTCACAGGTTCAGGAACACAGGGGAGATAAGTCGGGTGGAGCTCCTGATCCCCCACCCACCCGTGCTCCCTCTCCCCCTGGTGATGTAACGTCACACTTCAAAAGAAAGGGGAAACTACTCAAGTAAGCTTCTTTTTTGTGCTCTGGCGGTGTGACGTCGCAGGGTCTAGGATGCAGGAAAAGCAGCGGAGGCTGTAGTACTCCCTGGCAGAGTGCTGTCGCATCTTCAACACGACAGGAGAAACAGATGCTAAGAGACGTCCTGGTGACCGTTGCGGTGCACGTCATCTCATATGCTTACCTGTCTGTAAGACTGTTTGTCTGTCTGTACGTGTGTCTGTTTTCACGCGGGAAGGGCATTCTTCTTTTTTTCAATGCTGATGGATGAGAATGAGGATGACGAAGATGATGCTGCGGATTTTCATTTCGGTCTGACACTGCATGACAGGGCTGTACTCTACGCTTCTTTCATGATATATCCCAGCGTCAACCAGGCCCGAGAGATACAGACACCTGCAGTATTGGCCAGAAAATTTGAGCAACACTCTCAGAGACGCATTCATTAAGTAGATGAAACACGACTGGGCCCGTAGCAAACTAAACTCTGGGTAGGAGCTGGTTGGGGCAGACAAATCCCACATGACTCTGATGGGAATCGAACCCACGACCACGACGGGCATTCTGCCAAAGCAGTTTAAAGTCATCTATGGCGCGCGAGCGTGGTGGAAACGGAATCCTGCACACGAATTCGCAATGTCGCAGCGCTAATTCATGCATGTCGGCACAAATCAAACACAAGGTCTGCGCACTCAATCGTTGTTGCAGCAAAAAGTTTCAGGGTTTTGGTTCCTGACATTTTTTCCTCTTAACCACCTTCCCCCCCCCCCCCCACCTCCCTTGAGCCCCTCCACCATTCTCCCCTCAAAAAGAACAATTAACACTCACACACACACGCGCGCGCGCGCGCACACACACACACAAAATCAAGAAAAAAAAGAAACATAAACGTGCGGACATTGATCAACTAGCGTCACTCACACCTACGAATACATGATGCTAGATGGCGCATTACAAAACAAACGGCCCTTGAGGTCAAAACTAACATATGTATGTCATGTCCATCTATACAGTATGTGCTTCTATACACGTGCTATGATTGATTATGTACGTATGCACGTGTGCATGTATGCACCCATGTATGGATATATACACGGAATGTTTTTTTATTTTTTTTTTCCCAAATGCAGCGTTTTAGTATCTTTCTACTGATGCATGGGTAAACCATTGACTTCGGGAATAGGCCGGAGGACGTCCGGGAAAGACGGAGGACACTGGGAAAGACCAGAACCAAGGGCTCTGTGGGCTGGCTCCCCACTTTGCCTTCAACATGTGGCTACTAAAAAAACAAGAGGAAAAGATGCTCCCAGGATTCACCGAAAGGGGGGGAGAGAATGATGATCCATGTGTCTGTGGAAAGCGTTTCGCTACCACCCGTGGCATGAAGATCCACAGAACAAAGATGGGATGTGTGAAGACTCATCTGAATGAGAGCAGCAGCGCACTGCATCAGCAGATAAGACGTCGGAAGACCAAGGCCAGGATTTAAACCACAGTGCCAAGGACATCCACGCTGTTGGTTCGGATGAGGAATTTGCACAGGGCCCTCGATGCCAGGCGCCTGAAACTCAACCTGCCACGAGCAAACGAGACTAAAGATTGGGAGAAACTGGATGCAAAAATCGTCCAAAGACTCGATGCACTGATAGGGAAAAGCAGCACCTGGAACACAAACTAGCCACATATGGGGACATTGTGTATGCCACATGTAGAGACGCCTATGGAGCAAAACTACCTAAAGAGAAAACACCTCCAAAGAAATCCAGACGCCAAGAAGAGATGGACAAGATCAGGGTCCAAAAGAAAAACCTCAAGAAGCAAATGAAGACCGCACTGCCAGCTGAAAAAAAAACAAGGCTTGGAAAAAAACTCTGGGAAGACCTGAAAGCAAAACACAGCGCCCTCAGCAAAGCGGAATCTGCGAGGAAGAGGAAGAAAAAAAAGAAGAAGACACAAGAGCGCTTCTTCAGAGACCCCTTCCAGTTTGCCAGAACTCTGTTTGAGCAGCCAAAATCTGGGACCCTAAGTGTGGACAAAAAGAAGTTCTTGAGCAGCATCTGAGGAAAACATACTCTGACTCACAGAGCAAAGCACCACTCGACATTCAAGGTCTGGTGTGGCCAACCCAACCCTGAGGAACAGTTCAATGACAAGCCTCCAACGTTGGCGGAAATCAAGAAGGTGGTCGACAAAGCCAGAGCCAAATCATCACCAGGGCCAAACGGAATACCTTACCAGCTGTACAAGAAATGTCCAAGGTGCTGGAGTGTGGCTCCACAGGCTGCTGCGATCAGCTTGGAGAAACCAGAAGATCAGCGGCCAGTGGATGACGGCAGATGGTGTGTACATCCCCAAAGAGCAAAACTCAAGTGACATCAGCCAGTTCAGGCCAATATCACTACTGAACGTCGAAGGGGAAAATCTTCTTCTCTGTCATGGCAGCAAGGCTGACCAAGTACCTCATGGAAAAACAAGTACTTGGATGTGTCAGTCCAGAAAGGTGGCATCCCAGGCGTGGCTGGCTGTGTAGAACACGCCACAATGATCTGGGACGCAATCCAAAGAGCAAAAACAGAAAAGAGAGACCTGGACGTAGTGTGGCTTGATCTGGCAAACGCATATGGATCTGTACCCCATGAGATGATACAGTTGGCTCTTGAGATGTACCATGTGCCAAAGAACATCGCGACATGCTCAAGAAGTACTTCAATGGCTTCTCAATGCGGCTTCTCTACCAAGGAGTACACAACAGATTGGATCAACTTGGAAGTGGGCATTGCAATGGGCTGTGCAATTTCCCCAATACTGTTCGTGTTGGCAATGGAAGTCATCTTGAAAAAGCAGCAACAAGCAACGCAAGACAAACAGACCTTGGCGATGGATACAAGATGCCCCCTCTCAAGGCCTTCATGGATGACACTACAG
The DNA here is from genome assembly GCA_016801955.1 of Conus betulinus. Classification (NCBI taxonomy): domain Eukaryota; kingdom Metazoa; phylum Mollusca; class Gastropoda; order Neogastropoda; family Conidae; genus Conus; species Conus betulinus. Next base: position 43,542 of record JADBJO010003820.1, read on the forward strand.
TGATTTTCATCCAGAGAAGACGAGACACGTCATGTGCTGGAGAGGCTGGATGACATAGTTGTTGCCTCATCCAGAATGAAGTTCAAGCCAAAGAAATCACGGAGTCTCTCACTGAGGAAAGGAAAAGTGGCCGAATCTGTGGTCAGTGTTGCCAACCAGGCCATTCCAACAGTTACAGAAGAGCCAGTCAAGAGCCTTGGAAGATGGTATGATGATACGCTGAAAGACACACAAAGAGCAAAAGAAACCAAACAGATGTCGGAAGAAGGCTTGGAGACCATTGACCAGTGTGGGCTCCCTGGCAAATACAAGGTCTGGTGTCTGCAGTTCATGCTGATACCAAAGCTCCTATGGCCTCTGATGATATACGACATCTGCACCAGCATAGTGGAGGCAATGGAATCCAAAATCAACAAGTTCACAAGGAAATGGCTTGGTGTCCCACCCTGTCTGACTGATAGCGCGCTGTACTGTCGCCAAGCAAAGCTGAAACTACCACTGAAATCCATCCTGGAGGAATACAAAGCAGGGAAGATCAGACTTCAAAGCATGCTGGAGGACTCAGGAGACAAGGTGGTAGAAGCAATCAAGCCCCAGCTGAAGACAGGCAGAAAATGGAAAGTTCAAGAGGCGATGGGATTCTGCAAAAGAAAGTCTCAAGATCAGAGAATCAGAGAAATAACAGGACACACACAGACCAACAGACAAGGACTGGGGGATGACCAAAACTGAATGGTGGTCAAAGGCCAAAGGAAAAAGCCAAAAGAGACATGATGATTCAGGAGATGAGAAAAGAAGAAGAAGACCAAAAAAGACTCCAAAAAGCAGTCCAGCAGAGCCAGCAAGGGCAATGGACAACGTGGGAGAATGCACTCCAAAGAAGTCTCACTTGGAATGACATTTGGCACATGGCCCCTCTCAGGATCAGCTTCATTCTCAGATCTGCATATGACCTTCTGCCCTCAAATGCAAACCTGGTGAAGTGGGGGGGAAAAACAGACGATCCTTCATGCCCCCTCTGCCATGGAAAAAACAAACAGTGGAGCATGTCCTTAGCTCATGTAAAGTAGCCCTGGCTCAAGGAAGGTACACATGGAGGCACAACCAAGTGCTCAAAGAGTTTGTACAAGTAGTCTGGGCTAGTACCAACACCACAAAAGGGAAAATCAGGACTCCAAAAGCACCCGCAACATTCTTCACACAGGCAGGAGGCAGCGAATCATGGCCAAGAACAACAGTGCCACTCGGAACATGCAGGCAGAGTCTGCTGGATGGGGCAGATGACTGGGAGTGCACTGCAGACCTCCCAGATGGAAGAGTCACCCAGAGATCATCAGCAAGAGTGGCATGAGACCAGACATAGTAGTCCACTCTCAGTCAACCAAGCAGCTGATCATGATCGAGCTCACGGTGCCATATGAGAACAGAATGGAGGCAGCTCAAATCTACAAGACTGAAAAGTATGCTGATCTGGCAAACAGCCTGAGGAGAGAAGGCTATCAGGTCAAAGTCCTCACTGCCGAAATTGGAGCTAGGGGGGGGGGTTTGTAGGAACGTCTGCATACAGCCTCATGGAACAGCTCTCAGTTGCAGGGAGGGGAAAAAACCAGAGCCCTGAAAGCAATGGCAGAAGCAGCAGAGAGGTGTTCAAGCTGGATCTGGTCAAGGAGGAACAAAAGTGAACTTCATAAGGCTTAACTTTCTACAAATATCAGGTGTCCCAGTGGCTCAGTGGTTAGTGCGCGAGTCATGAAGTGGGAAATGAGCATGTCCAGAGGGGCATGGGTTCGAATCCCAGCCATGGCTCGTCCCGAGATGGGGAAAAAAAAGGGGCAGCAGAGGGACATCCGGAGTCATGAACCGGGTGTGGCCCAACCCCCCTAGAGTGTCAGGGATAAGGGCCGAAACACTTGCTTGAAGGGGGCTTCTCACTTTAAGAAGAAAAAGCTTTTGCAAAACTCAAATTCAAAGGCAACCGTGGGTGAATATAAAAACTTACAGCATACAGCCTACTTACAGCATATAAATATCCGTAGCAAAAGAAGACATGTCTTTTCACGAATATGGAGATATCATTGGCGTATTTGAAATGATCCTCAAGACACTTTTGTCATATGAAGTTATTTAATGGTGTAAACAAATTGATGTCTACAACATACGTGTCATACAAAATGAAATGCAGACAGTAAAAACACACACTACATTAAAAGCGTATGCATATTTTGCATACCAACCTTCCCCCCCCCATATTCCATTTGACATGAATTAGTTCTAAAGTAAAGCGACAGCAGGCGGGAATCTAAGAAATTTTTTAAACACTATTTATACTGACTTCGGACGACAAACCAACACTCAGGACAATGAAAATGAACGAGCAATCACTTATTTTGTCGAATTCGGCGCAAAATGCTCGGTTCTTTTTTTTTTTTTTTATTTTCGTTGTCCCGAGCGCTGTTTATCTAGCGGAGTTATTATAACTAGTTTCTAAACATTTGATATGAAATACTGACATGGATTAAAAAAAAAAAAGTGTCATGGCAGTCAACGAAAACACACACACACACACACACACACACACACACACACACACACACACACACACACACATACACACATGATCACACACATACACACACACACACACACACACACACACACACACACACACACACACACACACACACACACACACACACATGATCCAGCAGACACTGGACCTAAGAGACATATTCAAGAGAAAATAACATAGACTGTACAAAAACAACATACACACGAACTGAAGCGTTGCTGAGGAATACCATCCATCTATTTAACGGGCGCCTAAGTTGCTTTAAACTAATGCGTCTTTTGAAAGTGAAGCTCAAAGAGAAAATCCTTCCCGAGAGAGAGTGGGTCCGCTTTTCTGGAGGGATATGGCTGAGGAACGCAAGTGGTAACCCCACATTGATTCACTTTAAAGAAAAAGACCGGCAGTTTTTTTTTTTTCCCACTTAAAACAACCAAAGCTTCACAAAGAGGCAACCATTGCGAAACGCTGTGTCTACACTTATCTTCTTTCTCGCAATTACGTGTACTTATGTTGTTCTGCGAAAGAAACGCCGGAGAACATCAATATTCTTCCCTTCTTAAACAGCAGCTAAAAAAAAAATCTGTCCGACTTGTCCGTACCAACTTCAGACAAGCAAACTGAGTTAGATGAGCTGACACGTCTAAAGCATACAGACTAGACCAGAGCTGTGTTCAAACACATACTGTAAAGTATCAGAAAGGGTTGGTTGCAGGAGCCTCGTGGTAGTAGAGATCTGACAACCATATACTTGAAATGAAAAGGTCCAAACCACTTTCGACTGTACAGAACCATCTACATAGAGAGTTTTCTTTCTCTAAATATTAAAAAAAAAAAATGTGTGCAAGGAACACACACACGTGCGTAGGCGCGGGCGCGGGCGCACGCATAACACACACACACACACACACACACACACACACACACACACACACACACACACACACACACACACACACATATACGCACGCGGGCATACACACAGACACACACACATAAACACACACGCGCGCGCGTACACACGCACATACATACGCGCACGCACGCACATATATACGCATACACGGAAGCACGTATGCACATACATACACATACACACACTCTCTCTCTCTCTCACACAGAGACACACACACACGCACGCACGCACGCACGCACACACACACACACACACACACACACACACACACACACACGCACACACACTCTGTCTCTCTCTCTCTCTCTCTCTCTCTCTCTCTCTCTCACACACACACACACACACACACACACACACACACACACACACACACACACACACACTTGGAAGGCTATGTGACACGAATTACACTGTGTGTGTGTGTGTGTGTGTGGGGGGGGGGGGGGGGGGGGGGGGAAGAGGGGGGGGGGGCGTGCGCGCGCCGTCTGTGTGAGTGTGTGCATGCATGTGTGTATGTGTGTGCGCGCGCGCGCGCGCGTGTGTGTGTGTGTGTGTGTGTGTGTGTGTGTGTGTGTGTGTGTGTGTGTGTGTGTGTGTGTGTGTGTGTATGTATGTATGTATGTATATATATATATATATATATATATATATAGAGAGAGAGAGAGAGAGAGAGAGAGAGAGAGAGCGTGTGATTCTGCTACTTTTGTTGCACTATCTGCTCTTCACCTGTCTGTCTGTCTCCGCTACCTTTTCTTCATTTCAATTTTATTAAAACGTATGTACATTATCTTCAGCAAGAACTCACTTATAACAACGCTATACATGAAAGACTCGTTCTTGGATCAATGAAGCTTATGTGTGTTCTGATTCCTAAACAACACTGAAAATGTCTACAATTTTTTCTTTTGGTTCCGGCTAATGCCAGAATATATATCATTAAAGAGTGCATAAAACAGGCAACGACACGTTGTCTCTTACAAAACCGAAATACACCGTCCCCAAAAGGGACACAACCCGCATACCTGTTAGTATCAGCAGAGAATAGTCCTGTGCATAGCTTTCCATCATCTGTGTGACTGTCAAAACGCTTTGGAGTGTTTAGTTCTTCATAACAACAACAGCAACAACAACAAACAACAACAACAACAAAGAGTACGTGTGCGTGCTTTTTGATGATGTTGATGTTGATTCTGCGGTCATATCTTTCAACCTGGTTTGGAGACATATATATGCATGCCTCAGATTGTCTCAAAGTAGAATCTTAAACCTTGTGCATAGTAACTGTCTTTGAAGATGTCCTGGAAGGAAAAAAAGTGACGCCCTGCTTTTTGGCCACGAAGTTTGTGGGAGAGGGTATTGTCATCAAACACTGTTCATAGGCAGTGTTTGTTTGAGTCATAAATGGCTTGCCGAGTGAAAAGAACAATTGGGCGAAAAAAAAAAAGTTCTGAAACAGTAGAACACCTTGAAAAAAAAAGACCAAAAGGCTCAGTATTTGGAGGAAGATAAGGTTAATTTGTCATTATCAGAATCCTGACACATTCAGTCAACGAGCAGTGGTTTGGATGAAAAGTCTGTACAGGTTCATAATGAAATGAATGAATGAATGTATGATTATTTATGGCACTTAATCTTATATAAGCCCTAATCTCTTACAAATACAGAAAAGATTAAAGAAAACATAAATGAAAGCAACAAAAAGATAAATATGGCAATAAATACTATGAACCTACAAACAAGAGTGCATATTGACAGACACTCACGCACACGCACACACACACACACACACACACACACACACACACACACACACACACAGAGTCTCACAACAACGCACGCAACAGCACGCGCGCGCGCACCCCCCCCCCCCCCCCCCACCCCCCAGACACACACACGTACACACAAGTCGCAGAATTAATTTGATGTGGAAGGGGGAAGGGGAAGGGTAGGAAAGAACTGCTAGTGATAGGTGAAGAGGGTAGTTTTAAGAAATGCTTTGAAGGGAAGACAGAGAGTTTGAACTACGCAAAAATATTGGGACTTTTTTCCAAGAAACCGGACCCTGAAAAAAAAAAAAAGGGCGATCGCCATAGCTTTTAGTTCGAAATTGAGGGATTTTAAGCACAGTGCTGAGTAGTCGGCAGAAGGACGCCACTGCCTAGAAGGAACAAAGAGATGAAGGAGATCAGAAAGGTAGGAAGGAGCTAAACCGTGCATAGATTTCAAGCAGAGGAAGGACAGTTTGTTGTCTTTTCGTTTGTTCGACCGGGAGCTAGTGAAGAGAAAGAAGACAAACACTCAGCGCCATTCTAACTAAAAAAAATGAAAGCAACATCGAAAGTCTCCACGGTTTAGATGAAAAATGAGCGGGGTGGTTGGGCTGGAATACTCTGACATACTTCTAAAGGCATTGGTCTCAGGGGATGTCTGGAGGCGAGGGTTTGGGGGGGGGGGGGGGGGGGGGGGGGGGGGGGGGGGGGGGGGGGGGGGGGAGCTGAAAGGGAACTCGACTTGAGATGCAAATTTGCTCAGATTTCACCGGGGTACTGCTGAACCGATCGCCCGTGTCATACTGTCGTCTGGGTCAACAGCCCGTGTCAAACTGTCGTCTGGTACAACAAACTGGGAGGGGAGATTACGCGCTTCTCTTCTCCAGCGCCCCCCCCCCACACCCCCCCCCCCCCCCCAACGCCTTCTTCTCCTCCCTTCCCCTCCTGTCAGTCATGCAGACTTCTCTGTTGTTTTCTCCCCTCTGGGCGACGTGGTAGAGGATATGTTGATAGCGATGTATTCCACACGCTCTCTTTTCAGTGTCTGTTTGTGGCTGTCTGTCGACCTCGTCTGTGTGGGAGTGTGCGTGTGCGTGTGCGTGCATGCGTGCGTGTGTGTGTGTGTGTGTGTGTGTGTGTGTGTGTGTGTGTGTGTGTGTGTGTGTGTGTGTGTGTGTGTGTGTGTGTGTGTGTGTGTGTGCGTGCGCGCGCGCGCGCGTATGTGTGTGTGTGTGTGTGTGTGTGTGTGTGTGTGTGTGTGTGTGTGTGTGTGTTCATATTCTCATGTCGTTGACTTCAATATTTGATATTTGCAATTAATTAAACCATCTCTCTCTCTCTCTCTCTCTCTCTCTCTCTCTCTCTCTCTCTCTAAGATTCGTAGACCTGGCGAATCGCAAACTGTTCAATTAGACGTAAATTGAATACACCGTGCAGACACTCTCTCCAGTCTAGATCCTTATCCACAAACCCCCTTCTCTCTCTCTCTCTCTCTCTCTCTCTCTCTCTCTCTCTCTCTCTCATCATCATCATCATCATCTTTCACACACGAGTCCGACATTTGCAAACTCGAGCTCTAGTTACTATAGATCACGAACCATCTGGTAATATCTCAGTCAAAGCCGCCATGTTCACGCCTGAAACGAAACGACCCGGATGTTTACGCGATAAAATGGACAGCTGTCATTGTGCCGGCGAGCCGGTAGCAACAGACGAGGCTCGTGCTGACAACGACACTATCGTGTCATTTCTGCCCGCTATTTAATGCCGCTGGCGATGGAAGCGTCGAACGGTCATATTGATGAGAACGTTATCGTATTTCCGGCCACCATGCCGTCTCTCAGGTCCATGCATGTGCTGGTGGACAATGCCTGTGGGCACACCTGACTCTCTGTACCAGACAGAATCGTTGCTCGTCGTTTTAATTATTCATTTTTTTCATTGTTCACTCATTTCTAATCACGAGTCGTTCGGTCTTTTTGACTTTGCATAGTTGGTGAAGTATTTCGTCGTAACGACAAGATGATGGGTTCTGTTGTTGGGTGGATGTGGTGGTCCCACATAAGTGGACGCCTGTTCACACGCGATCCAAGATTAAGCCATGCTTCTCATCTGCAGGGGGGGGGGGGGGGGGGGGGGGGGGGGGGGGGGGGTAGGTCGTGTCCCTTGTGATGATGGAACACAACAGGCATCATCACAGAACACCAGCCAAACAACTCAGCAGCAGGGCAACATATTTTCTGCTGGGTTGCTTTATGAAAATCTGATATTGGCTGCTTCGTGAGGACTGTCGGGGATGTGACATGACCAGTCTGGTGTGTGGCTGTGCACTGTACGGCTTGAATGGACGTTATGAGACTGACGGTATACACTAAACAGAAAAAGAACGGGATCAGGATCAGGATCAGGATAAGTACGTTGCTGGAACCTTCCTATGTTATAGTTTCAACGGAAATGAGAGAGCAGCACACATTCTTAGTTCTGTGCTAAAGCCCTCTTCAGGTAAATAAAACTTACTAAAACATTTTGGTGCAATTACATATTAAAAAACGTTCCGACCCAAAGAAATAAATGCTCAAACGGCCATCCTCGAGTTCAGCTCAATGGGACCCTGTTGCGACGATGCATCCTCCTATCCTATTCTAAGATTGACCTATTACAGGATAAACTTTTTTTTTTAAATGGTTAAACATATTATTGTTGCAATTCAGCGCAAGGGCGGCAGCATGGTGACTCTGCTGATTGCTGCAGAGAACGCTGCCACAGAGCCTGCCTGGACGACCTGCTCGTTCAGTTCATTCCAGTCCATGACGGTCTGCACGAAGGAACGCTGGTACCGCTCTCATTTTCAAATTACGTACAGCTTTTAACTCCGTGGTGACTGTGTCAGATTTTGAACGTGTTAAACTTGTTCTTCTTTGTACACCCGGACAGGAACCCCATGAAGCACTGACGAAGGCTGCTGTACGGCGGAGGCCCTCCAGTGATCCTTAGAGCTTCTCCCTCGCCGAGGTGTTGGCAGGCCACATATCTGCTTTTAGCTTTTTAGGTGTGTTTAGGTCCTGCAGAAAGTGTCCCACAGTCACCGTGGACCCTGAAGACTCGCCAACGAGGAATTTTCTGAACAAAACGTGTTAAGCAAGACAGACACTCCACAATGAGCAGCCTGATCTCTAGAGCGCGTTAAAAGTGTTAAAAAGACGCACTACCCACTAACTTGACGAAACCGTAAGAGTTCATCGAGCATTTGATAACAAAAAAATGTTGATAGTCTGTTTACTTCTTCGCCATCTCTTGTCAGTCTCTCATGTGAACATAATCCTCAACTATTGGTCGCTGGGGACATTTTCTCTGTTCTCGCTGGGTTGTGAAGTTAGAGCTGAGGTACAGTCCTCTTCTTCTTCTTGTAGAAGATTCTCAAGTGCAGAGAGCCCCAGTCCAGCTACATCAGCTGACAAACAGTCTGTTGGGAAAGGAAACAAGAACCGTTGTCTCGACTGTTTTCGCTTCTTCTGAACATCCTCTACATTTCGCCCATTTCTTTTCACTCTATGATCAGAACAGTTCGTAATAATCTCTACGGTGCATGCCTTGCTGAATCCCCACTTGGTAATCAGCATCTTTTTCTTTTTTTCTGGCCAGCCGGCTTGTTTCTCTCAGTCCTGTTTACGAACTACAAGTCGAGAAATACATGGAGCAGTTCATATC
>JADBJO010003820.1:60000-65000 GCA_016801955.1 Conus betulinus
TCAGCACAGTTACATCTGGTCAGACGAACAAGTACCGTTCATGTCGAAGAACATATGTTACATAAGGTGCTGGCTGAAACTCTGGGAGCTTTCTAATAACACATGTTGACATGGACACTGACAGGATGGTTGGACACGGGGAGCTGTGCGGAGAAAACTGGCCAGGTGCGAAACAGTTTAAACAGAGAGAATGAATGCAGACGCCAGTCCTGAAATCATGCAAAGCAGCGCTCACCAAGGGAAGGTACACATGGAGGCACATCCAAGTGCTCAAGGAGATGGCACATGCGGCTGGTACAACAGGAGGAAGCTCTACGCCACCAGACGCTTCAGCAACCAAGCTCTACACGGCAGGAGGCCACAAACCATGGTCTGGAACAGCTCTGATGTCAGCAGCACGGAAGCAGGAGTTTACGGGATGGAGCAGATGACTGGGAAGGCACAGCAGACCTTCCAGAATAGGAGAACCATTCGGCGATCATCATCAGAGGGGGGGGGGGGGGGGGGGGGGGGGGGGGGGGGGGGGGGGGGGGGGTTGGGGGGTAAGGGGGGTGTAAAGGGGTGTTCTTTCTTTGAAGCTCTCCCTTGAGTGTCTTTCTATTTTACAAGGTTATCCAGGGGGGGGGGTGGGGGGGGGGGTGAGGGGTGGGTGGGGGGTGGAGGTGCAGTACGAACATTTCATTTAATGACCGGTTAGTCACACGTTACAAACACGACTGATATTCCGACTTGGAAAACAAAGTAAGAATACAACAGGCTTTATTCATTTAAGATATTCTAAAGCAGAGAAATACACTGCATATGTTTTAAAAAGGCCTAACAAAGGATACACTGGCAAAAATTGAGCCTTAGCGCCTACTCATCTTATGCCAAAGAGAAGTGGTTACACCCTGTCACGTTCATGAACTCACTTTATGGATATGTAGACATAATCTGGACAGCGAAAACCATTTTTTGTTGTTCAGTATGGAGCTTTCGAGACATGGGAACAGCACATTCATGTAAATGAGATGTAAAGTAGGAAACAAGGTATCTCTGGAGGATTGTTGTCAGATGATGACGTCAGCCTACTGCAAAATGCATCAGAATGACAAAAAGGTAAAAGTGTGCGTATTTTGGAAAAGAAGAAGGATTCAGTTCTTTTCTGTTTTGTGCGGTTCTGAATGTTTTTGTTTGTTTCACATCTTTTCTCCACATTTCAGTGCGCGTCGTATACAGGTACTTGTTTGCGCTGGCTTGATTTTTTTTTTTTTTTTTTTTTTTTTTTTTTTTTTTTTTTTGGGGGGGGGTGGGGGGGGGGGGGGGGGTGGGGAGGCAAGAGGGGTTCAATTTTCCCATTTCAAGCACGTGCGTATTATGCACAAGTATGTTTTTCCCGTTTGTTTATTGCCACACCCTTCCCCTAGCCACATGCTTTTTCGACAATACAATGTCAAAAGGCTCAAATGTCAAATCGATGTGTCCCTCTCTCTCTGTATCACCCTATCTCTCTCTAAATCTTTTTGTATGTATGTCTCCTTCTCTGTGTGTCTTTCTCCATGTCTCTGTGTCTACCACTTTCTTTTCTCGTTATTTTTTTTCTGTCTGCCTGTCTGTCTACTTTTCCGTCTCTCTTTCTCAGTCTCTGTCTGTCTCTGTCTGTCTGTCTGTCTGTCTGTCTGTCTGTCTGTCTCTCTCTCTCTCTCTCTCTCTCTCTCTCTCTCTCTCTCTCTCTCTCTCTCTCACTATCGTCGTGAACCATGACCATGTCTTCGCGAACACCACCAATCGTAAGGAGTCATATCATTGTTGCTCCTAGCTTTGACAGCAACGCTAGCGAGGGGTGAACGCCATGTAATGGTGCTGTTAGTCGTACACGGTGCAGACGTAAACGAGTCTTCTGTCTTTTCGCTGTCAAAGCGTATCCACTGGCACGTTGCCAACTTGGTCAGATTCGGCGACGTCTCACTCTGCACGCTACAAAAGACAGCAGTCTCTCTCTCATCTTCCTCATCGTGATGTTTTGCCATGTCCTGCGAACTGCCCTCTCTGTTTACCGATCTGCGAAACTTCAAAAGAATCAAAAGCTGTGCAGCTAGCTGATCTCCGAGCATCAAAGCCAAACTCACATCACTTCTCTGCTCTCTCTCTCTCTCTCTCTCTCTCTCTCTCTCTCTCACACACACACACACACACACACACACACACACTCACACACACACACACACACACACACACACACACACACACACACACACAGGCTTTCGATTAGTGCGGGGAGGAGACACAACATAGCCTCATCTGCTCCACAGTATTTCACTGAAATCTTTCTGAGCCAGTACACTGTCTTGCTTTGGTTACTCCACAGCAGATGTCCGCATGTCACCCCCCCCCCCCCCCCCCCCCCCCCTCCACCACCACCCAAATGCATAACACACCAACGAGGAAAGCGAATTTGTGTCAGCAGAGTTCACTCAACTCTGACCCCTCACTGCATGGTTCTGTACTGTTTAAGTACAGTCTAGAAATCTGTTATTTCTCTGGCATGGCTCTGTACTGTTTAAATACAATCTAGAAAGTTGTTACTTCCTCCTTTCATGGCTGTGTACTGTTTTAAGTACAGTCTGGCTGTGTACTGTTTAAGTACAGTCTGTCTGGCTCTGTGCTGTTTTAAGAACAGTCTGGCTCTGTGCTGTTTAAGCACAGTCTGGCTCTGTGCTGTTTAAGCACAGTCTGGCTCTGTGCTGTTTAAGCACAGTCTGGCTGTGTATTGTTTAAGCACAGTCTGGCTCTGTGCTGTTTTTAAGCACAGTCTGGCTGTGTATTGTTTAAGCACAGTCTGGCTCTGTGCTGTTGAAGCACAGTCTGGCTCTGTGCTGTTGAAGCACAGTCTGGCTCTGTGCTGTTGAAGCACAGGCCACACATTTTGGATTTCTCCTTTCATGGCATTATACTGTTTAAATTGAGTCCACAAAGTTCTTACCTCTCTCTGGCTCTTTCAGCAACATTCAGACGTTTTCCTAATGGGTTCAGCACTCTTCGAACACACAGTTCACCAATTTCACATGGATGGTTCTGCACTCAATGAAAGCAGTTCACCAATTTCACATGGATGTTTCTGTACTCACTGAAAGCAGTTCACCAATTTCACATGGATGGTTCTGTACTCACTGAAAGCAGTTCACCAATTTCACATGGATGGTTCTGTACTCACTGAAAGCAGTTCACCAATTTTCACATGGATGGTTCTGTACTCACTGAAAGCAGTTCACCAATTTCCCCTGCATGTTACTGAAGTCACTGAAAGCAGTTCATCAATTTCCCCTGCATGTTAGTGAAGTCACTGAAAGCAGTTCACCAATTTCCCCTGCATGTTAGTGAAGTCACTGAAAGCAGTTCACCAATTTCACATGGATGGTTCTGTACTCACTGAAAGCAGTTCACCGATTTCACATGGATGGTTCTGTACTCACTGAAAGCAGTTGACGAATTTCCCCTGCATATTACTGAAGTCAGTGAAAGCAGTTCACCTGCCTGGTTCTGTACTCACTGAATGCAGTCCACAATGTTTTCCCTGCATGGTTCTGCACCCACCGAACACAGCTAGCTCCTCAACCTTCCCCTGTAAAGTACTTCAAACTCTACGTCTCACTACCGTGATTCAACAAAGTCTGCAAACCCGATTTCTACCTGCGTGGCTCTGAACTCGTTCAGAAATATCCACAGACCTGATTTCTACCTGCGTGGCTCTGAACTCTTTCAGAAATATCCACAGACCTGATTTCTACCTGCGTGGCTCTAAACTCTTTCAGAAATATCCACAGACCCTCTGCATAACTCTGCCAACCAAAAACAATGAAGATGCCTCTTGCCTTCTTCTCTTTTCATTGATATCTTTCCACGTTGATGTCTTTCCACAGAGTCCAGCCAAAAGGATACACAAACCAGGAGGAACTGCAATCTATCCTAAGGAGACACGTGCCTTTCAAGCACACACATGATGTTGTATGAACTTCAGTTCAAGAAGCATGATATTATTACCAAGTCGCTGGGGGTGGGGGGTGGGGGGCGGGGGGGGGGGGGGGGGGGGGGGGGGCAAAGACGCGACGTCAGAGCAAGGATCGGAAAGGCCAGGGCAGCGTTCGTACAGCCACCGAACATCTGGTAGCTCCAAGGAACTGTCGGTCAATACCAAAGTCAGGCTCTTGAACACCAACATCAAGGCAGTTCTATTGTACGGAGCAGAAACCTGGAGAACTACAGTTGCCACCACCAAGAAAGTGCAGGTGTTCATCAACGACTGCCTGCGCAAGATTCTCAGCATCCAATGGCCAGACACCATCAACAACAACGAGCTCTGGGACAGAACAAACCAGCTGCCCGCACAGAACAGGAAATCAAGAACCCCCAAGAAAAACGAAAAAGGGGTCGGCCAAGGAACACCTGGCGCAGGGACCTGGAGGCAGACATCAGGAACATGGGGATGACTTGGAACCAGCTGGAGAAAAAAGCCCAGGACAGAGATGCCTGGAGGTCCTTGGTTGGTGGCCTGTACCCCAGGAGGGGTAGTAGGCGATGATGATGATGATGATGATGATGATGTAAGGGCCCATGACCTAAATCAGGTACCCAGTACACTGCTGGGTGGACAGTGTGTGTCTTCAAGCTGAGAAAATAAATCCAATCTGACAGGTGTGGTTTGAACTCACGACTACAGGCTTCATAGTCAAATATTCTAACCATTTAACCATGTTTTTTTGATAGAGGATGGTAAGATTTCTTGAAGAATGTTTTACAGATTAATAAAATACCATGGACAAATCAAGTGTGGGGGGTATTCTAAGCGTACACTGTCTTGTCCACACTCTCTCGCTTTTATAAGCTATTCAAAGGGTAGTTGTCTCACACTACCTAGACACACGTTTTGATTTTGCCCTGCGGGTTTGCGGGAGGTTAGCGGTATTTTGCGTGGAGGCCTTGGATCAGAGCCAGAGGAAATAGCTAACCAACGAATGGTAGGC
>JADBJO010003820.1:72500-75000 GCA_016801955.1 Conus betulinus
TCTTGGTGTAAATTGTCCATGATTAGGGTAAATACTAAGAGAACTTCTAGAGGTGTTATCTCATTAAAAAAAACAAACAAACAAACAAACAACGTCTGTTTTCACTTTTCAGGTAAACACAGACCAATAAAATTTTCCACAGAAGATATTTTTTTCCATAACACCCACCTCTTTTAAACTGGTCTGCCAGTTTACAGGTTTGCTCTGTAGTTTGTAAACTGCAGTCTCGCAAAGTCTCTCCTCTCTTCAGCTAAACCACAAAGATGATCGAACTCATGTTTTTTGGACACGTCAATCCGTCAATCGAAAGTACCTCCCCCATCTGAATTAGATCAGCAAATGACTTACTGAATATTCTGGACGAATAGCTTTGAATTCGTCTTCAGCTCCTTCACTCGTGCATGTAATTTACTCAGCATTTCGGCTTCAGGTCTTGCCATGAAGTCTGTTGGTTCAGAAGAAGTGCTACAATACAAAGATAAAAGCATCTTCCCACGAACAGGGCAAGAGGTGTGAAACACCCATTTATCTTGGTGTAAAGGCAAGACGTGGCACGAGATTCAAATGGAAGTAAAAAAAGATTCAATACCTTCGGGCTGTTCGCTGACAAGGTGCATTATTAAGACAGCTTTTTTTTTTTTTTTTTTTTAATCATTCCTCTGAGCCATTCACAACGCGCTATCATTTCACGATTGGTTCCAGACTGTCGAACTTAACACATTTCGTGAAAATGGTGCCATTAGCCGGTGACTGGAGCCGCGGGTTAAATGTGACAACGGCACATGACAGATGAAGAAGGTCGTTTGATACATTAAATTTCGTTCATGTCCTATTTCTGATTCGTCTTTAACGAACCACTAGACAGGCGGAGAGTGATACTGAACGCTGAGCCCCCCCCCCCCCCCCCCCCCCCCCCCACACACACACACACACACACATACTCACGCACATGCACGCAGACATAAACGCACACGTACGCAAGCGCGCGCGCGCGCACCCCCCCCCCCCCCCCCCCCCCACACACACACACACACACACAAACACACGCACACACATACACGAGCACATGCGTGCACACTAGCACAGTTAAATCTCAATGGTGACGAATAATGAATACCCAGTCGGAAAGACAATGAAACGCATTTCTGATGTGGACGTTTGTCTGTGTGGAATGCAAGGAAAGAAACACGAAACACTGCGAACAGGAAAAGAAAGAAAGAAAGAAACAAACAAACAAAAAACAAAAGAAAGAAAGAAAGAAAAAAAAACACACCACATGACACGGGCCCATCCCATACGAAAAGAAAAGATATTACTTAGAGTTTCCACTGTGAACGAGATTGAAATCGAAATCAAATTTGTAGTCCAAACCACAGACAGATCAATATTACGTAGACAAGTGCCAGGAATGTTATCATACACACACACACACACACACACACACACACACACACACACACACACACACACACACACACACACACACACTCACACACACACACACACACACACACACACACACACACACACACACACACACACACACACACACACACGCACACACTCTCTCTCTCTCTCTCTCTCTCTCTCTCTCTCTCTCTCTCTCTCTCTCTCTCTCTCTCTCTCTCTCTTACTCCGACCCCATCGTTTCAGTCTCTAACCCACACCCACCTCCCTCTCTCTCTCTCCCTCTCTGTGTGGTTGACAAACGTAGTGGGGATTACCATGGACCGATCGTGATATAGATGTCCGAAATGTAGCTAGTAACACTCAGACTATTGATGTAGTTTTGTGTCGCTCTCTGATCGTCTCTACCCCCCCCCCCCCCCCCCCCCCCGCCTGTCCCTCAACCCCTTTCTCTCCCTCTCCCCCTCTCCATTGCTCAGTTCATTCCAGTGGTTTGTGTAATGTCTTTTCGTCGTCAGATGATATTAGACACTTAAAAAAAAAAAAGAAACGCTCCACCACTCAACCTATCCCCCAAGTTAGTACTTTCAAATCCATATGCATATTTACATAAGTGAAATACCCTAGTGGTACAGGACATTGTTGATCTTAAAAAAAAAAAAAAAAAGAAAAAAAAAAAGAAGAAATTGCAACTTCCACTGCTCTTGTTTCATCTATTCTTCTTCCCCCCTTTCTCCCTACCCTCAACTCTTTTTTTTTCCCTCCCGTTTCATTTTTTTTTCTTCTTATTTTCTTTCTATCCTATACTCTCAACTAATAAGCCGTTCATGCTTAACTGAAACAAGACATAGGAAAACAAACCGCACACAACGCATCAAGCAATGGTAAACCATCTAAGAACGTGTGCTTTTGAATAGCACTGGGGGGGGGGGGGGGGGGGGGGGGAATAGCTCTGTTTGTAGAGCGCGAGACTCGTAATCGAAGGGTTGCTGGTTCGAATCTCCACCGGGCCGTTTCGGTACGGAAGGATTTTACCCTAGGAGTTAACATTAGTTCTGACTCCATTTTCCATATAGTCCTTCGAATGAGACTA
>JADBJO010003820.1:85000-90000 GCA_016801955.1 Conus betulinus
ACAGATCAAGTTCTCTTTATATCGCAGAACTGGGATCCTGGTCACGCTACACATTGCGACTGAACCAGAAGCTGGGACTTCGCCAGAAACCGGGGCGACACCAGACAACAAATCTACACCAGTGGGGCAGTCACCAGCCACAGGAGAGAACAACTGTCTTCTCCGAAGCAAAGCTAAGTTTGCTTACCACCTGGACTCAAACCCATCAGACCCTACCCTCACTTTATGATGAAACAGTGAGAACCTGTCTATGAGTACCATCCTGGCTACAATACTGGGTATTCGCAAGCGGGTGGATGTATAATAACCATATACATTCAGTGTAACTTAGACAGAACCCCTGTATGCCAACTTAAGCTTGCTGCACAGAGTGCCAGCGAGTAAAGTAGGAGTGAGGAAGGACCCCTCATTGTGGTAGTCCAATGAGAACTGAAAACACAGCCTATGGAAGTGTCACGCCATTTCTTATCTATGTGTAAGTAATAAAAGTTGATGTGTGAAAGTGCACTTAACTTGTGTCAGTTCCCTGTTGTTCAATCGAATGTTGAATGTTTGAACTTTCTCTCTTCAATTCTGTATCTCGGAGCTATAAGTACTGTAATTAATAGTACAGGCCTAAGGAAAATTATCTCAGAGCCATTCTTCCGTATTTTATCAATACCCGGAACAAATAAAAATTTCTTTGATGACTAGTACCGGAAAGTTGCTCCTTCACCACTAGTAGAGAGAGGGGGTGTAGGTATTGCAAAAGAAGAACAACATTGGTTTTACACTCTCAGTGTCACACATTCACCTTCTTACTATTTTGAAATGTCCTTTTTTTCTAAATCAATAATCAGATAAGGGGAGAGAGAGAGAGAGAGAGAGAGAGAGAGAGAGAGAGAGAGAGAGAGAGAGAGAGAGAGAGAGAGAGAGAGAGAGAGACAGACAGACAGACAGACAGACAGACAGGAGAGAGAGAGAGAGAGAGAGAGAGAGAGAGAGAGAGAGAGAGAGAGAGAGAGAGAGAGAGAGAGAGGGAGACAGACCGACCGACAGACAAAAAACAGACAGGCAGAGACAGTCACACACACACACACACACACACACACACACACACACACACACACACACACACACACATACAGAGGCATAGGAATCGACATCAACAGTACAAATAAATTACTTATCCAGAAACGACGGTGGGGTTTTAGCTGCCACGCTCTTGCTCAAAATCACGCGCAATGATCGCTCTTTACGTTTACCCAACAAAAGAAAATGCTGAGGAAAAGCTCCCTTTCCAGTCTGAAGTGACTGGTAGCTAGAAGGAAGACTATAGAGAGGGAAGTCCCATGGTCTCGCTCCCCCCCCCCCCCCCCCCCCCCCCCCCCCCCCCCCATCCTTTTACTTTGCAGACACACGCCAGGTAGCCCAGTTCTGTGTGCTTCCAAGTCTGTCAGTGATTCATCAAGGGCAGCCCGAAAGGAGCGAACTACCATAGTCCAGCCCGGACAGTATTTGTTGAATAAGTCTCTGTGGCCTCGAGTGTAAGGAATTTGCGTATACAGCTCATGCGACGGCGTTCAGTGAATGCAGAACCGGTAACCTACTTATCCAAAATAGAGAAGGAGGGAGGGGGAAGGGAGAGAGAGCGACAGAGAGAGAGAGAGAGAGAAGAGAGAGAGAGAGAGAGAGAGAGAGAGAGAGAGAGAGAGAGAGAGAGGAGACAGAGGAGAGACAGAGAGAGAGACACAGAGAAAGGTCAAAAAGGAAAACAAAAGTGTGCGTGTGTATAAGGAAGAGGGGGATCCGGGGAGCGAAAGCATCTCTAACATACAAAAGAACAGAGAGCAAAACGTAACCAGAAAACGTGTTGCTGCACGCACTTGCACGCACTTGAGCGCTCTTTTCCCCTTCCCTTCGATCGATCCCGTCTCCCACAATCACATTCCACCCCCTCCAACCTCCCACCCCACCCCTGGCGCCCCCCCCCCCCCTCCCCCACCCCATCCTAAAAAATTCTGCTATATAAATAGCAGCGTCAAACCTCCTACGGGTGTAGAGTTCTGGCAGCGGATTGACAATGGATGCTGGGCGGCGTTTCACCGGAATAATGCTGGTTTCTTTGGTACTCCTTATCTACGACAGCCGCATCTCGGTCACAAGTGATTTCAGTTTGTCAAAAAACAACAAGCAACAACAACAACAACAACAACAACAACAACAACAACTAGAACACTGATGTAGTCTTTGGTCTGTGTGTTGCTTTCAATACGTCTTTTTGTGTGTTGTTGTTCCTTTTCGCATAGTTTGCTTATAACTTTCAGGTCAAAGATCAAGCAGAAGTATGTAGTTCGGAATTGATTTTTGATGTCGTCTAGCAACCCAAGCCCGAAAACTGCATGTCCCTTGGTTCCCCCCTCCCTGTCCGCTAAAAGAAATAACACGAGAGTTTATGGAAAAGGATTTTGACTTTGAGTTCACACACACACACACACACACACACGCACACGCACACTATCTCTCTCTCTCTCTCTCTCTCTCTCTCTCTCTCTCTCTCTCTCTCTCTCTCAGACACACACACACACACACACACACACACACACACACACGCACACACACACACACACACACACACACACACACACACACACGCACGCACGCACGCACGCACACACACACACACACACACACACACACACACACACACACGCACACACACACCTTCCTGTGCAACAGTGCAGATACCACTTTGCGTCTGCCAGCACAACAACGGACTGCACGACCCTTAAAGATAGCTGGTACTACTCAGAACAACAACAACGACGACGACGATGACCACCACCACCACCACCACCACCACACAACACAACAGCAACAGCAACAAACCCAACAACAACAGACCAGCTCATTGTATTCATTCTCCCACGGGGGTTTGCCCTGTCCCTGGAGACCATCCGTGGTCAAGCACGTTTTTTTTGGCACGAAACTGATGCAGGACATGCAAAACGGCGAGGACGAGATGAACTTTGTGCATTGACTAGTTGCCTCCTTTTCCCAGGCCGCCTGCCTTTTCCCTTTCACAGTGATCGGCGCACTTTTTTTCCCCTCTTCCACCATCTCCTTCGTAAAGCTTCTTCTTCTCACTCTTACCCCCACCCCCCTTCCCTTGCTGCAGCCTCTCTTCCCCTTCCTGTCCACGCTATCTAAAAGCTAGATTAAGTTCTCAAATGCCGTCAGAGTGAGAGGTTTCTCGTTGAGGAGGTTGACTTCACACACACACACACACACACACACACACACACACACACACACACACACACACAGGGAGGAGGAGAGAGAGAGAGAGAGAGTGAGAGAGAGAGAGAGAGAGAGAGAGAGAGAGAGAGAGAGAGAGAGAGAGAGAGAGAGAGAGAGAGAGAGAGAGAGAGAGAGAGAGAGTCCCAGTCTCTGTAGAAGTTCACGAATATACCACCTCTGCTCAATTCACGAACAAACCATCTCCATTCCAGTCACGAGTAAACCACTTCCACACAATTCACAAAATAAACCATTTCATTCAGTTCGCGAATGAAGCATTACCATTCGATCTGGGAATGAAGTCCTCGTTCCAATTTCACATATGAATAATTTTCATCGAGTCAACGAATACATCAGCTGTATTCAATACATCGAATTTATCCTTTCAGTCTATAAACAGCATCCAGTCAATTGACCATGAAGGTCTTCATACAATGTACGAATAAATCACAAACCATCTCATTCAATGCATTAATAGATCATCTCCATCCAACTCACGAATGAACAACCTCAATCCATTTCCCCATTTAAACCATTTTCATTCTATTTACAAAACAAACAAACAAAAACAAACAAACAAAACCCACAGCCATCCAATTCACAATAAACCCTCAGTTCAATTGATGAATAGATCTCTTCTCTACGATAAAAAAAAAAAAATTGATTCACTGATAGATCTCTCTTCAGTTCTTTCCCTTTAATTTCGATCACCGGTGATTGACGGTTTTTTTCTTCCCTTAATTATGGTATTTAAAAGAACATTTTTGTTATCTGAAGCAATATATCGCCTAAAAAAAACGAAATAGACACATTCATCAGAAAAAAAAATTATTATCTTAGAAATAATGCGCAGAATGTTACGAAAAAAAGACCATGCAAAATGCAAAAATCTCAAAAAACAGTTGAGAGATAAACCATTCCAATGCAATTTACGAAGAAACCACTTTGATTCAGCTAACAGATATGCCACCTTTATCCGATTGAACAACAAAAACACACACACACACACACACACACACACACACACACACACACACACACACACACACACACACACACACACACACACATGCACACACAAACTCTATTCAATTCCAAATAACCATCTCCATCCAATTCAGAAAATAGATTTCCTTCATCCCATTTACAAATAAAGCACCAACAACCAGGCTATCAACAACCCACCCCATCCAATTCACTAATAAACCATCTCCATCCAATTCACAAAAATAAATCACCCCACATCCAATTCACCAATAAACCATCTCCATCCATTTCACAAAAAATAAATCACCCCACATCCAATTCACAAATAAACCATCTCCATCCAATTCACACAAATAAATCACCCCCCATCCCATTCACCAATAAACCATCTCCATCCAATTCACACAAATAAATCACTCCCCATCCAATTCACCAATAAACCATCTCCATACAAATGACAAAATAAATCACCTCCATCCAATTCACCAATAATACCACTTCCATCCAGGTCAGACACAAAAGACACATCCATGTAATATACGAGCGAAGCACCTCCTTCGGAATATGAACGAAGCGCGCCATCCAGTAAGTCCACTCTGTCTTTACCTTCTAAATTCTTCTACACACAAAACTGAAGACACAATAATTCAGCTTTGACTTTAGGAAGGAAACCTGCTTTTCTTACCCCTCGTCAAACGCAAAAAAAAAGAAAACAAAATGTATCGGTTGAACAA
>JADBJO010003820.1:95000-100000 GCA_016801955.1 Conus betulinus
CTATCATGGTGTGGGGTGGCATAGGAAGGAACTTCAGAACCCCCCCTGAACCGAGTTAAGGCAACCTAACTGGTGTGTGGGGTACAGGGACAACATTCTTCAGCTTCTGGTCCTGCCTGCCATGCAAGCCCTGGGCCCTGACGCCATCCTCCAGGACGACAACGCCCGTCCCCACCGTGCCAGGGTGGTAAACATCTTCTTGGAGGAGCAGCAGGTCAACCGCTTCGACGGGCCAGCGTTCTCGCTCGACCTTAACCTGATCGAGCACGCCTGGGACGTTCTGGGGCGCCTGCTTCACGAAAAAACCTCCCTCCAGCAGTGAACCTGGGCCAGCTCTTCGACTTCTTGCAGCAGGAGTGGAACAACATCCCCCAGCTGACTCTCAGGAGGCTTGTGGACTCTATGAGACAGAGATGTCTAGCTTGTATCCGCGCTAATGGCGCGGCCATACTGAGTATTGACATTGTCATTTGATTTGACTGTTCTGATTCCTGAAATGAAGGTGTTCATCAATTAAGCCCATGAAGTGGTTTTTGAGCAGCTGTTATTCGTTTATTTGTATGTCATTGTATCGTTCCATAGATGAATTTTCAATTCAATTATTTGAGGAAATTATTTTGTTTTTCTTTGAATTGTGTGTGAATGTTTTCAACTGTCTCTTGATTGTTTTGAGCAATACACACACACACACACACACACACACACACACACACACACACACACACACACACACACACACACACACACACTTTGTGTGCGCGCACGCGCGCGCGCGCGCGCGTGTGTGTGTGTGTATGTGTGTGTGTGTGTGTGTGTGTGTGTGTGTGTGTGTGTGTGTGTGTTTATATCCAAGTATTTGTAAACCTTTATCACTGGCACAACAGTTCCATTGTTGACCACTTCCCTTGCTGGAAGAGACCCTCCCGATCAGAAAGACGATGGCATCACTCCTTATGCTGTTTACCTTCAGCCGGAGAGAAGCAGATACCCCTTCCAATCTGTTCAATGTGTTTGCACACCGATTATCGATTCAGAAATCAATGCGACATTATCTGCCGAAAGAAGAGTAAATACGGCTAAAAGATCATGTGCAAACTCTGCTCTCACTCACAGTGAGAGAGAGAGAGAGAGAGAGAGAGAGAGAGAGAGAGAGAGAGAGAGAGGGGGAGAGAGAGAGAGAGAGAGAGAGACTCAAGACTCAAAAACTTTATTACTCAAGGATAAAGATGTTAGGCAATGCCTATTCTTCCAATCTGTCCTTGCTTCTACAACATTCAACTAGACAAACTGCACATATTGATAATGGCAAGAGAGAGCGAGCGAGCGAGCGAGAGAGAGAGAGAGAGAGAGAGAGAGAGAGAGAGAGAGAGAGACAGAGAGAGAGAGAGAGACATATACATAAAGACAGAGAGAGACAGAGAGAGAAAGAGAGAAAAAGACAGATAGGCGGACAGAGAGAGAGAGAGAGAGAGAGAGAGAGAGAGAGAGAGAGAGACAGAGAGAGAGACAGACAGACACAGATACAGAGACAGACAGACAGATAGAAAGACAGACAGACAGACAGTCAGAGACACACAAAAAATACAAATTCACAGAGAAGAAGAAGAAAAAGAAGAAAAAGAAGGAGGAGGAGGAAGAGGAGGAGGAAGAAGAAGAGGAGGAGGAGGAAGAGGAGGAAGAGGAGGTGGAGAAGGAGGAGGAGGAGGAAGAGGAGGAGGAGCAAGAGGTTGAGGAAGTGGTGAAGGAGAACAAGGAAACTACAGGAACAACAACAACAACAACAACAACAGCAAAGGTGATATGAACAAGCAAAATATGAAGAGGAAGAAGGAGGAACAAAGATCAGCGACAGATAAGGGGAACAAATGAAAGAAAGTGATTGAAGAAAAAAAAAAAAGAAAGTGATTGGGGAACAGAAACCATCAAACGTCTGGCGGCGGCAGCAGCAGACACTACATATGGTCTGTCTGTCTGTCTGTCTGTCTGTCTGTCTGTCTGTCTGTCCCTCTGCCTGGCTGGCGTGTGTGTGTGTGTGTGTGTGTGTTGTGTTGTGTGTGTGTGTGTGTGTGTGTGTGTTTTGTGTGTGTGTGTGTGTGTGTGTGTGTTTGCGTGTGTGTATGTATGTATGTGTGTGTGTGTGTGTGTGTGTGTGGTGTGTTGTGTGTGTGTGTGTGTGTGTGTGTGAGAGCGTCTCTCTCTCTCTCTCTCTCTCTCTCCTCTCCTCTCTCTCTCTCTCTCCTCTCTCCTCCTCGCTCTCCTCTCTCTCTCGCTCGCTCTCGCTCCGCTCGCTCCGTGTGTGTGTGTGTGTGTGTGTTGTGTGTGTGTGTGTGTGTGTGTGTGTGTGTGTGTGTGGTGTGTGTGAGCGTGCGTGCGCGTGCGTATGTGTGTATGTGTGTGTGTGTGTGTGTGTGTGTGTGTGTGTGTGTGTGTGTGTGTGTGTGTGTGTGTGTGTGTGTGTGTGTGTGTGTGTGTGTGTGTGTGTGTGTGTGTTTGTGTGTGTGTGTGTGTGTGTGTGTATGTGTGTGTGTGTCCGTCTATCTATGGCATACAGACAGACAGATACAGACACAGACACACAGACACAGACACAGACACACACACACACACACACACACACACACACACACACCACACACACACACACCCACACACACACACAACACACGCACGCACACACACACACACACACACGAAGTTCTCCCTCTGGAGTCATAACTCCACACGTTACCCTGGACCAATCGATCCAGAGAATATATCCTTTTGGGTCCGTACCTGTGAATGAAAGGCAATGGGGTCTGGATTGTAATGTTCCAGACAGCACGATCCTATTGGTTTGATCTGTCTGTCTGTTCTGTCTGTCTGTCTTCTCTCTCTCTCTCTCTCCTCTCTCTGTCTGTCTCTCTCTCTCTCTCTGTCTCTCTCTTTCTCCTCTCTGTCTCTCTCTCTCCTCTCTCTCTATCTGTTTCTCTCTCTCTCTGTCTGTCTGTCTGTCTATCTCTTTAACTCTAACTCTGTCTCTGTCTGTCTGTCTGTCTGTGTCTGTCTGTCTGTCTGTCTGTCTCTCCTCTCTCTCTCTCTCTCTCTCTCTCTCTCCTCTACTCTCCCTCTCTCTCTTTCTATCCTTTTCGCTCTCTGACTCTTGCCGCCCTCCCCCCCCTCCTCCATCTCTCTCTCTCTCCCTGCCTGCGTCCCGTCCGTTTTTGAATGCAGAACAATATACTCACCTCAGAATGGTAAATGGTGCACTTTTCGATTTGCACAAGAAGGAAACAACAAACAAACAAACAAACAAACAAAAAAAAAACAAAAACAAAAAAAAGGAAGAGCTGTGCTGTGTGGTGTGGAATGTTGTATGATGGACTGCACTGCACCGCACTGCACTTTATTATGCTGAGTCGTCGTCGTCGTCGTCGTCGTCCGTCGTCGTCGTTGTTGTTGTTGTAGAGAGTGGCGCGGTGTACTGTGGTGGTGGGCTGAACAGTTTCTCACGCTGTTAATTGAGTGTATCATTGTTCCATCAGGAGTGTTTTTGGCGGGTGAAGTACATACATTATATTGAATTATTCATAGTAGTGCACAGTGCCGTGTGATGTTGTATTAAAGGATGGAATAGATCCGTAGAGACGGGAGACAGAGACAGACAGACAGACAGACAGACAGACAGACAGACAGACAGACAGACAGACAGACAGACAGACTGACAGTCAGACAGACAGACAGACAGATACACATTGCGGCAGAGTGACAGAGAAACGCACAAACCAAAAGCAAAAAGTAACGGTTGCTTATTGACACAAAGCGAAACGACAAGCGCATATTCAACATGGGATTATCGACGTCAGATGTTGCAATTAACAATCAGAAAAGAAAAAAAAAAAGAAAAAGAAAAGAAAACTCAATCATTTCCCTGCAGAAAGCCATATAGTATCATTTTGTACCTGTTTTAATGCCCTGTTATTTATGACGTTCGAAAATGACAAGCATGTTGAAAACCCAGTTGTCTGTTTTCGTGGTGTGTATTAAATGGACTTTGTTCAGTCCGTTCCAAAGATTCTTTGAAATAGATTAAAGAAAGACTGCAGCGGCGGCGAGAGAGAGAGAGAGAGAGAGAGAGAGAGAGAGAGAGAGAGAGAGAGAGAGAGAGAGAGAGAGAGAGAGAGAGAGAGAGAGAGAGAGAGAAGATGTAAAGCATGCATATATATATATATCTACATATCTATATCTATATATCTATCAGACAGACAGACAGACAGACAGACCGACAGACAGTCAGACAGATAGTCTGTCTGATATATCTCCCGCGCGACAGCCGGGAACACTATCCACTATACTACCGAGGTGCTCGAAAAAAGTTGGTTATGCTTAAGGTCATAACCGTTATTGCTTAAACTGTGCATAACAAAATTATCATTTATAACATTAGTGACGATTATTCTGATAACACAAAACATCGGGTATCATCCATGATCCATAATGAACATATCTACAATTTTCAGAAAGATCGGTCCAGCAGTTTTGTCTGGAGCGAGTGGAACACATTTTGATCACGGACAGACACACAGACAGCATTTTTTCATTCCCGTTGTGAAGTACACCCTGTCCTGTAAGAACTGGGAGTACAAAAAAAGGGGAGAGAGAGAGAGAGAGAGAGAGAGAGAGAGAGAGAGAGAGAGAGAGAGAGAGAGAGAGAGAGAGAGAGAGAGAGAGATTGCAATATCGGTGATTTTTATTCAAGAAAAGGCCACAACCCCATTGGAAAAAAGGGGATGTTGTTGTTGTTGTTGTTGTTGTTGTTGTTGTTGTCATACCCTGGCTAAAAGACTCGATCCAGGGATCATCCGAACAGCTGAAGTACTTGAACACTATGGTACAAATGCATCAGCTGGGGATGAGAACATTACGTGTGCGACCGTTTTTGATTACCCTGCCATGTGGGCAGCCACACTCCGACTTTGAGGGATTTTGGAGACTGATAATGTTATGCTAGGAGCTTGTCACAA
>JADBJO010003820.1:107500-112500 GCA_016801955.1 Conus betulinus
CCAGCGCCAGTTTTCTCCCTGAGGTCTCCTGCCATTGACGTCCTTTGATACAACAGCCTCATTCGTCTCTGTTAGTTCCAGATCCATGGAAGGACGCACTTTGTCTGCACAGTCCTCCACTAAGAAATCACACTGCTCACACAGTACAACTCAGCTGCCATACCTCTGCTATCTATTCATTTATTTGTCTATTTTTTCATTCGTACATTCATTCATTTTTTCGTTTATTTATTTATCTCTTTATTTATTTATTTTGTTTATCTATTCATGTACTTACCTATCTATTTATTCATTTCTAGTTCTATTTATTGTTCTTGTTCCTATTCTTATTACTACTACAACTACTGTTGTTGTTGTTGTTGTTTGTTGCTCATCTTGTTGTTTGACGTCTGCGACAAGAAGCCCCCAAAATGATGAAGCACAGTGGTGACTAACTGCATATTCCGGACCACCGCCAGAGCTTTGGTGCACAATTTCCACCGATCCAATCTGTCCAGATCGTTTCGGAACATTCACAACGGCACTGTAAGAAATATGATGCATTCCTATGGTGTTACTGTTCAGCTTTGTCTCTTAGCTAAGTAAAGACATTAGTAGTAGTAGTAGTAGTAGTAGTAGTAGTAGTAGTAGTAGTAGTAGTAGTAGTAGTTTTATTATTATTAGTAGTAGTAGTAGTAATCATCACCCAGATCTTAACTTATCCCTGTTCAAATGCACAAGAAGAAAAGAAGACCCCGTGAAGTAGATCTAAGGGCGTTAACTCTTACTTTGACAAACAAAGCAGTTATTTCCCTTCTCCAGTGTTGTCACAACAACAACAACAAAAAAACCAATTGACCAGTGTGACACAGATGTGCCAGTTGGAAGCAGGCTGCCTGTCTGCCATCTTGATGCCTTCACCATTAATTCAGCCTGAGGCTGCAGCTAGATGTTCAATAGTGTCATTCCTCCCTCACTCTGTCTTGCTCGGTTAGAAAGGTAAAACGACACTGCCTCTCTGTAATCTGAAAAAAAAAAATGGCTGCGTCTGTCTGGCTTATATCTATCTATCTATCTATCTATCTATCTATCTATATATATATATATATATATATATATATATATATTATATATATATATATATAAAGAATCTGTTTCCACTTATAAACTCTCTGACTTCCTGAGCTGGCTTCACTGTTGGAGTTTGCAGAGGCCTATAATAATAATAATAATAATAATAATAATAATTACTAATGACAACAACAACAACAATGATTATAACAATAACAACAACAACAACAACAACAACAAATAATAATAATAATAATAATAATAATAATAATAATCATAATAATAATAATAATAATACAATAATAATAATAATAATAATAATAATAATAACAACTGCATCAGCAGCAACAACAATAACAATCATCATCATCATCATCATCATATAGTTTATATGTATCAAGCATTTCTGAATCTCCAGCCTTCAGCTCTGCGACAGAAAAGACAGACAAGAAGAGATGCATTACAGAAAAAAAAAAAAAAAAAAACAAAAAAAAAAAAAAAAAACAGAAAAAAATAGAAAAATCGTTACCCTACTTATTTCTTGTTTACTGTACCCTGCTTCATTTTATATTTACTTTAGAAAAAAAAAAAAAGAAGGAAATGGAAGACATACGTAGATAATTGCATCAAAAAACACACACACAGTATAAGCCTAGGGCTTGTTGTTGCTCATTCGTCCTGTCAATTATGAAGGTATTCTGCTCATTTGTTTTATTGAAATAAAAGTTATTTAAACCAATAAACACACACACACACACACACACACACACACACACACACACACACACCACACACCCACACACTCTCTCTCTCTCTCTCTCTCTCTCTCTCTCTCTCTCTCTCTCTATCTATATATATATATATATATATATATATATAATGCTCTCTTGTTGTCCTGAGTGTGTATATATATATATATATATATATATATATATATATATATATATATATATATATATATATATATATATATATATATATATATATTAAAAATAGGATGGTAAAAGGAAGTTTTAAAATCAACAGATCTGTTTCGAGCGCTGGCTCTCCTCAGGATCTCCTGAGGAGAGCCAGCGCTCGAAACAGATCTGTTGATTTTAAAACTTCCTTTTACCATCTATTTTTAACGGATGTTGCTCCCCAAGGGGTTGAGCACTTTAAGAATTTTATTAGGCATTTTAGTGGTATCTATATATATATATATATATATATATATATATATATATATATATATATATATATATATGGTGTGTGTGTGTGTGTGTGTGTGTGTGTGTGTGGTGTGTTATGTATTATAACATCAATACGTAGAGAAATTAATTAATAAATAAAGACAGACAAAGACGACGAAAACAAAAGCGGGAGGAAAAACCAACAGCAAAAGAAAAAATGTTCACAGAAAAAAAAAACCCCACCAGGATCCTGTTTTCTTCTACAGCCCCCCCCTCCCCCCCCGCCCCCCCCCCCCCCCCCCCCCCCCCCCCCCCCCCCCCCCCCCCCCCCCCCCCCCCACCGCCATCCCCCCCCCCCCCCCCCCCCACCACCCTTTCCCTCCCTCTGTCAGCCTCACAGTCGATCCCATTCACTTCCAGTGTGCCAGTCCTCTGAACAGACACCCCCCAACTCCCCCCCCCTCCCCCCCCCCCCCCCCCCCCCCCCCCCACCCCTCCCCCCCCCCCCCCACCCCCCCCCCCCCCCCCCCCCCCCCCCCCCCCCCCCCGTACCCTCCTCCTGGCTGGCTGGAGGAAAACCGAATTACAACCAGTCTGAACCAACACCCTCTTCCGCACCGCCGATCGCTTCTCCCTCCCCCCCCCCCCCCCCCCCCCCCACTCCCCCCGGCCTGGCGAAAACCAGCCATGAGAAGTCTCTTGTCTCTGGGCCGCCGCCAACTAACGATGCTTGTGTATGTCCGCTGCAGTGACAATCTGGGGTGGCGAAGGAAGGGGCAGAGGCGGGGTGGGGGGGGTAGGTGGGGGGGGGTGGGTGGGTGGGGGATGAGGGGAGGGGGAGCATGCAATGAACTGCTGGTCAGAAAGCAGTAAAGGGTGTAAAGCGTTCCATTTGCACTACCTTGGGAGACCACTCGGTCATTGCAAGACGAAGGAGACATGACGCAGACTTGAATCATATTAGATCACTTGGAGTTGGAGGCAGAGGGAGGTGGGGTAAGGGGGGAGGAGGGGACTGGAAGCACGCGCGCGCGCGCGCGCGCGCGCGCGTGTGTGTGTGTGTGTGTGTGTGTTTGTGCCTGCATGCTTGTGTATGTGTGCACGCACGCGTGTGTATGCATATGCGCTTGTTTGTTCGCATAAGTGTGCGCTAATGTGTGTATGCTTGTGATTGCGCGTGCGTGCGTGTGTGTGTGTGTGTGTGTGTGTGTGTGTGTGTGTGTGTGTGTGTGTGTGTGTGTGTGTGTGTGTGTGTGTGCGCCATAGGTTACGTGACATAACTGTCAAGCAGCAGTAGTAGTAGTAGAAGTAGTAGTAGAAGTAGAAAGAGCATCGTTCCTAATCTACTTAGCTTAGCACTTATTTAATATCTCTTTGTCTGTCTGTGTCTTTTGTCTGTCCTGTCTGTGTCTGTCTCTGTCTGGTCTCTGTCTCTGTCTCTGTCATCTCTCTCCTCTCTCCTCTCTCCTTAGTCTCTCTCTCTCTCTCTCTCTCTCTCTCTCTCTCTCTCCCTCCTTCTTCTTCTTCTACTTCTTATCCTCCTTCTTCTTCTTCTCCTTTTTCCTCTTTCATATGTTAATCGCTGTCTCGCACATTTTCAACTCTAACGTCAGTGCAATCTCTCTCTCTCTCTCTCTCTCTCTCTCCTCTCTCTCTCTCTCTCTCTCTCTCTCTCTCTCTCTCATCTCCTCTAAATCACAATTTTTTTTAATCACATTTTGCACATTTTTTTCAACGCTTAAGCGGTCCCTCATCTCTCTCTCTCTCTCTCTCTCTCTCTCTCTCTCTCTCTCTTCTCTCTCTCTCTCTCTCTCTCTCCTCTCTTCTTCTTCTTCTCTTCTTCTTCTCTCTTCCTTCTTCTTCTGCTTCCTCTTCTTCTTCTTTCTACTTCTTATCCTCCTTCTTCTTTCTTTTTCCTCTTTCATATGTTAATCGCTGTCTCGCACATTTTCAACGCTAGTCCTCGTCCGTGCAGTCTCTCTCTCTCTCTCTCTCTCTCTCTCTCTCTCTCTCTCTCTCTCTCTCTCTCTCTCTCTGTCTCATTTGGTAATCACAATTGTGCACATTTTCAAACGCTAAAGTCGGTCCCACTCTCTCTCTCTCTCTCTCTCTCTCTCTCTCTCTCTCTCTTCTCTGGCTCATTTCTTAATCACTGTTTCGCACATCTTTCCGACGCTAACGGCCTGCCGGTCTTAGGTCTGATATCGATTCAGCGTGGACACGGGTCCTAATTGTGGGGCTCGCGGGGGATATCGCGACTCGCCTGTTGTGCCACCTTTTACAGCTAAGCGGTTATATTGCCCCCCCCTCCCCCCCGTCCCCCTCCCCCCCCCCTCACCACACATCCGCCATCCTCTTTCCCACCTCTATAAACTCTCCTTTGCCACCATGTACAGGCATCTACCCATCTCCCCCCACCCCCCCCCCCCCCCCCATTTTTCACTTGTTCCCAGCAGAATGGTTTTTACTTTCTCAGCTTATCGGGCCTTTCCAGGTGCCGGTTTCAGCCTGACTGGTTTCCCCCAGAACGTTGATGGAGTCCCCATGGTGTCGTCAGCATTCATGTTTTTTTTGGTTTGTTTGTTTTTTTTCTCTCTTTTTTTTCTTTTCTTTTTTTTTTTTTTTTTTTTTCCTTTTTTTCTTCGCTTCTTCTTCTTTTCTTTTTTTTTTCTGCTACTGTTGCACGTGCTGTCGACCATACCCCCGTCACATGCTGGTTGAATGAACGTCCAGGACGTTATGTCAGCTGAAGCATAGTGATCGCGGACTGAGGTTATC
>JADBJO010003820.1:117500-120000 GCA_016801955.1 Conus betulinus
GCACACACACACACACACACACACACACACACACACACACACACACACACACACACACACACACACACACACACACACACACACACACACACACTCGCGCGCGCGCGACAACCCACCCACCCACCCACACACGCGCGCGCGCGCGCACGCCCACACACACATGTATATATATATATATATATATATATATATATATATATATATATATATATATATATATATATATATATATATGTATGTGTGTGTGTGTGTGTGTGTGTGTGTGTGTGTGTGTGTGTGTGTGTGTAGATATATATGCGCCGCTAGTCTATTCATGGAATGGCTTGAACATCACATACTTCGAGACAGTCCTTTATACATTTCTTTTTTGACGTGTGGAAGAGATTCTTGGATGATATTCTCCTACTGTGGACTGGGACCCAAGATGTGCTGGACCAATTCTTCCAGTTCCTCAACAGTTATCATCCAGCCATCAAATTCACGATTTCTTCGTCGTCAAAAGAGATCGCTTTTCTAGACTTAATCATTACCCTCAACGACGGATTTCTCAACACTGGTGTCTTCAGCAAACCCACTGACTGACTCTCACCCCTATCTCCATAGTCGGTCTTGCCATCCCGCTCACACTATCAAAAACCTTCCGTACAGCCTGTTTCTACGACTACGTCGGCTCTGTTCGACTCCAGAAACCTTTTGAGACACGCTGCCAAGAACTGGAAGAACAACTGAAAAACAGAGGCCACAAAGACACCACCATCAGAAATGCCAGAACTAAAGCCACGAGGGATGCCTCACTCGGTCTACCCTCGCATACAAACCTAAAAAAAGAAGAACCAACGATTCCAGAAGGAAGTGCTGGCCAACAACACCGACAGCAGTGGAAGCCAAGCTGTACGGCACCCTGGAGGAGCTGCGGTGGACGGCAGCCTTCATCGAGGACACCGGGCTGCTCATCTAACGGGAGGTGAACGAGGAAGAAGAATCGAAACTAGTGACTAGTCTTAAGCATATTGTGGACGCGGTTCGTCTACATGAAAGCAGAAGGGATGAAGGTTGCATCTACATCTATGGGAAGTAGCCAGTGTCACCATGGTTATTTCGCAGTCACAGGCTGCAAAATTGTTTATTAATTGCTGACCTCGTTTTCATTCAGCGCCTACCTTGCGCTGAAGAGATCTAAGCAAAGTGACAAACTCGTTCGTTTTCATTGTCCTATTTGTTTGGGTCTTGCCTGAAGAAGACCTGAGAGGTCGAAACGCGTCGTGTTTTTGTCTTGTGATTCATTTGTCAAGGTTTCTCTCTTGGTGGTTCGCTAACATTTGTTTAAGATTTGTTTATCAAGATCAACGATTTTATGTACCACTAGGGTATTTCACCTATGTAAAACATGCATATATCAGATGTGGGTTTGAAAGTAATAACATGGACGTAAGTTGAGTGTGAAGGTTTGTTTGTTTGTTTGTTTTAAGTAAGTGTCTAATATCATCTGGCGATGAAAAGACATGGAATGAACCACTGAACTGAACTGATCAGTGTCGTCAGCAGCTCGAGGAACCCGGCTTCAAAGCCAGAGTCTTCGCCCTGGAGTTTGCAGCTGGGGGTGGGGCTTACCGGGTAACAAGCCACTGCTCTCAAGAAACAGCTAGCTCTCCGTATCTGACAGTTTGAGGAATAGAACCCTCACAGCAATCATAGAGGCAGCTAAAAATCAATTAAACAACCCCCCCCCCCCCCCCCCCCCCCACACACACACACACAACCTTTCCAGCTGGATCTGATCAAAGAGAAACAAACGCAAAGTGGATAAGGCTTAAATTTCCAAATTTAAAAAACTGATGATCCCAGTACCTTTGCAGGTCACGCCCGCAGCTTGAGGACGGCTCCAACCCGAGTCCTCGCTCTACACTTTAGAGCAGGGAGGGAGGGGGGAGGGGAGGGTGTGTGAAAGGAGGACGCTCAAGGCTGTTCACCTATGACCTTGATCAAGATGAGGACGGGAACCGCGGATGGAGTGGCAGAGGCAGGTAAGAAAAGTTCTAGCTGGACTGGTGAGGGAGGAGGAACACCTGCTGACGTCATAAGGCATGAATGTCCAAACTTAGAACAGGTGACCAACTGGTAGGCGGGTAAGACGTTCATGAAAAGGCAAAACTCTGTACGCCCAACCATCCAACTTCAACACCTGGCGACTCCACCTGATAGTTTTTGACGGCGGTAGGGCAGAGCGATGCAGCCCGACCCCTTGTTAAGTTTGTTCAGGAACTCAGGGCCACGTCGCTTTGTCCGTTGGGGATCTCTTCTCCTAAGAATTCCGCTGTCCAGCTCTCTTCTTAACGTTTGTATTAGTTCAGTGTCAATTGGTCAGATGAACATGTTTTTTTTTTTTTTGTTTTTTTTTTTACCGCATCGAATTGCATCGGCATATATGAGCAGATGCAGGTATGGTTCAATTGACATTCGAATGCCCAAATACGCGCTGATTGTGAGAATAGATATGTGA
>JADBJO010003820.1:140000-157500 GCA_016801955.1 Conus betulinus
TGGTTTATGATGGTGTTGGTCGTTTAGCTACTTGGATCTTTTGGTTCGTTGTCGAAGTGGGTTAGAGGTTGGCTGGATTTTGCCTGGCAATGTTCTGCTAATTTGACGGTTGCGTTGTTGCCTTACCTATCTGCGTTTTTAGTAGTTTGACCTTTGTAACAGTAAATGGATTTGTTTGTTGTTGTTGTTGTTTTTTCCTATGGGGACGACTGAGATCTGTCACAGTGAGGGTCTCTACTATCTGTGCCGTTAGAACTCGTGAACATAATTTTTTTTTTTTTTGGTCATGCTTGGCTTTGGTGTTTATTTCAAATGATTCCGGCGTCTCTCTCTCTCTCTCTCTCTCTCTCTCTCTCTCTCTCTCTCTCTCTCTCTCTCTCTCTCTCTCTCTCTCTGTGGCTATCATAGCAGTGAATAAAATATTCGTGCATTTGTTGTCTCGTCGTCGTTATCATCATCATTATTACTGTTCTTGTTTTGTTTTAGTTGCTATAATCATTATCATTATTACAGTCTTCGTTAGTATGTTGTTGTGATTGTCATTGTTGATGTTAGGAGCATTTTTTTTATTATAGTTTTTGCTATTATCTTATTTCCATAATGACAGCATTCAAGTGTGTGTGTGTGTGTGTGTGTGTGTGTGTGTGTGTGTGTGTGTGTGTGTGTGTGTGTGTGTGTGTGTGTGCGTGCGCCCGGGCGCACGTGTGCACGCTATGTGTATCTGTGCGTGATTGCGTGCGTGCGTGCGTGCGTGCGTGCGTGCGTGCGTGTGTGTGTGTGTGTGTGTGTGTGTGTGTGTGTGTGTGTGTGTGTGTGTGTGTGTGTGTGTAATTTTGCTTTTGTCGTTTTTTTTTTTTTCTTCAGGATTTTGGATTAGTTTGTTTCGTTTTGTTTGTTGTCCCTGTCCTTAAATACATCTTTCTTCCCAATTGAAGCGCAAACCAACAAACTCGAAGTGAATTCCCCTGCTCAGCGTCTATGTCGACGATCTAACGCAGCCTATATAGCCTTTTTTTTTTTTTTTTTTTTTTTTTACCTGTATGTACTAATTCATTGGTTTTATTTCTTTATTCACTCCATGCATTATTCAGCCCCTTTTTTTTTTTTTTTGGGGGGGGGGGGGGGGGGGGGGGATTATTCATTATTCTAGCTTAGAAATGCTACAGCTTTAACTTCTGAAGCGCTGAAAAAAAAAATTCCAATAGAAATGGAAGTTTCACTGGGCCTCACACTCGCACCCCCCACCACGCGCACTTGGTCAACGAGGCTTTGACAGTGCTGATAACATCAAAAACAACCAAGAAAAAGACGTCTGCCTCCTTCTATCCATGCACCAGAAGCACTCCTCAGACACAGAGCACCACTGTAAGCACCAATCCCACGACGGAACGCAAACTCGTCACCACCGAATATCCATCCGTCCACACACTCTGCTGCGTGCCGCCTAGCATCTCTCGTCCACCACCAAACTCCCAACAGGTGGCCAGCCGCTGCTGGCTGCTTAGTTTGGCTTCGAGCAGTCTCAAGCAGCGAAACAGCAGCAGCAAGCGAGCAAGCAAGCACGCAAGCAGCCTACAAAACCACAGCCAAAGTCGCCGCCACACACAAACCTTGCAGCGCGCACAGGTCCACCAAAAAAAC
Source organism: Conus betulinus (assembly GCA_016801955.1). NCBI lineage: Eukaryota > Metazoa > Mollusca > Gastropoda > Neogastropoda > Conidae > Conus > Conus betulinus. The sequence goes on from JADBJO010003820.1 coordinate 141,642, forward strand.
AAACAAAACAAAAAACTTTGAATAATTCAAGCCGTCTCCTTGCGCTCGGCAGATAAATCCCCAGCCCGAATGGCCGGCCAAAAGGGGGAGAAGTCTCACGTACGTGACGTGGTCAATCCCAGGAAGTGGGAGCTCAGGCAAAAACTTATCAGGGAAGGAACGAGAGGCAAGCAATCACGAGGGATATCACCAAGGCGTCGGCTTGCCCCCTCCCCCTCCTCTCCCCACTCCACCCTCCATCTCCTCCATTCGCCCTCCCCCCCCACCCCACCCTCCACACACACACACACACACACACACACACACACACACACAACTGCCGGCCATCGACCGTCAGCCTCTTCATGGCGGCTCTCTGCGTGATGGCTCTGCCCAAACGGCGCTGGTCAGACACCAAAAGGGAAGGGGGGGAGGGGGGGGGGGGGGAGGAGGAGGAGGAGGAGTGAGGGGAGAAGAAAGGAGACCAGAAAAAAAAGACAGCACAGAGAGAGAGAGAGAGAGAGAGAGAGAGAGAGAGAGAGGGGGTGGGGGGGGGGGGAATCCAAAAAGGAAACAAAAAAGAAAGCAAAGGAAAAGAAAAGAGAGCCCCATGTTACGTGAGATGCTTACGCTCTCGTGAGAATTTGACTCCGTGTTTAAAAAAAGAGAAAAAGGTCGTAGAAGGAATCGCGGCTTCCTGTATCTTTGAGGACGGAGAGAGAGAGAGAGAGAGAGAGAGAGAGAGAGAGAGAGAGAGAGAGAGAGAGAGAGAGAGTATGCATGTATGTGTGTGCGTGCCTGCGTGCGCACGCGTCAGAGAGAGAGAGAGAGAGAGAGAGAGAGAGAGAGAGAGAGAGAGAGAGAGAGAGAGAGAGAGAGAGAGAGAGAGATTATAATATCAGCAAAGATGTGTGTGTGTGTGTGTGTGTGTGTGTGTGTGTGTGTGTGTGTGTGTGTGTGTGTGTGTTCATTACGAACTTGTGCTAGAGGCGGAGGACTGACAAAAAATATTTGATGAACCATTCGTTCTTTACATCTATCTTGTATTTTTAAAAAAATCGTCTAATTATTTGAATATCAGTTCCCTGCATAGTTTCCCTCTCTTCATGGCAGTTCAGGTGATTTTCAAATACTGCTCTTGGACGTGGTTTTTTATAGAGGATTTGACTTTGAGCGGGGAGCATGGAGCTTTATAATCGTGCTCTGACCGGTAATTCTTGACTTTTTATCGCTTCCTGAATGGACATAGGTGATTGTTGACCTTCTCACTTCCTGAATGGACATTGCTGATTGTTGACCTTCTCGCTTTCTGAATGGAAATTGGTGATTGTAGGACATTGGTGATTGTTGACCTTCTCACTTCCTGAATGGAAATTGGTGATTGTAGGACATTGGTGACTGTTGACCTTCTCACTTCCTGAATGGAAATTGGTGATTGTTGACCTTTTCGCTTTATGAACGGACATTGGTGATTGTTGATCTCCTTGCTTTATTAACGGACATTGCGATTCTTGACCTTCTCGCTTCCTGAATGGAAATTGGTGATTGTTGACCTTTTCGCTATCTGAACGGACATTGGTGATTGTTGATCTTCTTGCTTTATTAACGGACATTGGGGCTTCTTGACCTTCTCGCTTCCTGAATGGAAATGAGTGTTTGTTGCCTTTCTTGTTTTCTGAATAGAAATGATGATTGTTGACGTTCTCGATTTCTGAATGGAAGTTGGTGATTGCTGACGTTCTTGTTTTACTAATGGAAATTGATGATTGTTGACTCTCCGGTTTCCTGAACAGACGTTGGTGATTGTTGACGTTCTTGCCGTCTGAATGGAAATTGGTGATTGTTGAAGTTCTTGCTTTCTTAAAGGACATTCGTGGTTGTTGACCTTCTCGTTTGTTGACCTTCTCGCTTCCTAAACGGACATTGGTGATTGTTGACCTTCTCGCTTCCTGACCGGATGCTGAACAATATGCATATATACAGATACACGCGCGCGCGCACGCACTGGCTTACGAGACCACCGTCTGTTAAGGAAGGCCAAAATGTAGAATGACATTGCGATGGATGGCTGCGTTTCATGGTTTATTTGTGAAAGCATGAAAGCCCTGCGTTGTGTGATTAACAGTTCGTGCCACTTTTTGAACCGCACAACACAAACTAACGACTAAATGCCCTGCGAATGTTTTTTTTCTCGACTCGATATTGGAGCGCATACACTCATGTGGAAGCAGAGCTAGTCGTGTGCATTTCTCCTATGGTCAAACAGGGTGTCGCCGTGTGTCGTTCTCGTGAAGAGAAATTACACCTTTGAAGATTGTGTAGGAAATTACACCTTTGAAGATTGAGTGATCGGCTTCAGCGGGTTTCATGGACCGTCAGCGAGAAGTGAATTACAATTTTGAAGTGACATGAAGAAGCGTGTAATTGCAGCTGGTGTGAAATGTTGGCGTTTGTAGCTAAGAAGCTTCATGTTCGTTACGCGATATATGTTTTTAATGACGTGTTGTTTCATCGAGACAATGATCCTTCCTAGACAGAATAAAAAAAAAACCATCCTGTAATGAGATGCAGCTGGTATGAAATGGCAACCTGGCGTCGCTAGCTAATAATGCTTCGACTTGTTCGAAACGCGTAGATATATATTCTTTTAATTTCGTGTTTCTTTCTATGCGTACGCAGGCTGATACTCCCCGGATCGTATAGACTGTGAGGCAAATTAATTAAAAAAAAAAAAAAAACCATCCTGGAATGAGATGAATGGCCGTGCTATAGACGGCAACCTGTAGTAGTCATCTGGACACCCGGGAAGTTGGACTTTCCGAAACAGATGTAGATGTTCTTTCTTTTCAAGGTGGACTTTCTTTCGCGTACTGCAGGCCAATGATAGGTAGACTGCGGACACTCCCTGTATAGACAGGCAAGCATTAATCCCATCTGAACCCAACTAAGGGAGTGGAGTTTTGTGAGTTTGACCGTTTTTCTTTTCATACTGCTAGGGGCCATTGAGAAGGCAGCTGCACTCCAACAGTTTTCGACTGCTAGGGGGGGGAAGGTGGGGTTTTCAGCCGGATGTAAAGCGATGGGTTGAATCAGAGCAAGGTGGACTTGAAGACGTTTCTGTCACACTGCTAGGGGCCAATAAGAACAGCGAGAGGTAGACTTGAAGACAGTTTCTGTCATACTGCTAGGGGCCAATAAGAACAGCGAGGTAGACTTGAAGACAGTTTCTGTCATACTGCTAGGGGCCAATAAGAACAGCGAGGGTAAACTTGAAGACAGTTTCTGTCATACTGCTAGGGGCCAATAAGAACAGCGAGGTAAACTTGAAGACGGTTTTCTGTCACATGCTAGGGGCCAATAAGAACAGCGAGGGTAGACTTGAAGACAGTTTTCTGTCATACTGCTAGGGAACAATAAGAATCAGAGCGAGGTAGACTTGAAGACGGTTTCTGTCATACTGCTAGGGGCCAATAAGAACAGCGAGGTAAACTTGAAGACAGCTTCTGTCACACTGCTAAGGTCCAATAAGAATCAGAGCGAGGTAGACTTGAAGACAGTTTCTGTCATAACTGCTAGGGGCCAATAAGAACAGAACCTCAAACCGTGTGTCCGTCCGTGTCCAACACGGCGACCTTTGAGTGTTGACAGTCAGACGAAGAGTGAGAAGCAGTGAAGTGTACGCACAAAGAAGAACACGTGCGTAGGATGGGTTATTTAATAAACAACAGAAAAGGTCAGTGGAACGTTTGCATTCGATTTTGCTTGGGACAGTCAAACCAGTGACATGAACGGAATAAGCAGAGCCATGGATTCAAATGCAGAAGATGTGAAAATCAGACGGTACTGTCGTCGTGGCTGTATGCAAGGCGGCATAGCAGGCGCAGCCGGAGGAGAGATGGCCCGAACTATCTCGGGGGACGTTGATAGGAGAAGCCCACATCAGGCAAAGCATCTACTCTGCCAGCCAGTATGGGAGATGGCGGGTCTAGCCTGTGTCGCTTGGGGAGGCTCCTTGAGATGTAGGCGCGGTCGGCGATGGAGCGCTGCCTGTCGGCGATAACCCGGGGCCCTGGTATAAACCACGTCTTCTGGTCGACATGGTGGTCAACCCACTCGGGGTTTCGCTGAAAAAATGGCCCTGTCGGATGTAGTCAGTGAGTACCAAGGAAGGGGGAAACGGTTGTGAAGCGCTTCTTCCCAAGTCCAACCTGCTGCCTCCTTTTAAAGCGGCCTCTGGCAGTACAGGACCACTGCCACTCGAGCATGAAGAAGGCCACTTAGTTGCCCTGAAAACGTGTTTTGTTTTTTTTCTCGGAGGGGGGGGGGGGATGTGGGGGAGAGAATCGAACAGTACTGATGCCCACAGTCGGCTGACCAACACCACAAAGTGGACACCAGTTCACTTGGAACCAGATCCCAAAGTGCTGGACACCAGTTCAGATGGAACCAGATCCCAAAGTGCTGGACACCAGTTCAGATGGAACCAGATCCCAAAGTGCTGGACACCAGTTCCCTCGAAACCAGATCACAAAGTGCTGGACACCAGTTCAGCTGGAACCAGCTCCAAAAGTGCTGGACACCAGTTCAGCAGGAAGACAAACGAGGGCCCAGTCTCCCATCCGGGATCAAAGCAAGAACACGATAAATTTTAAAAAAGGTATTTGTCCTAACTCCGCCAGAGGATAGGGAGAAACGAGTTACAGGACAAACATCGACGCGTGTCGACCTCCTAGGTCTTCCTCAGGCAAGAAAAACAACACCCGAGGATAAACGACAATGAAGAACGAGCAATCACAACTTAGCCTGTCAAATTCCGAACTTGACAAAGATAGGTGTTTTTATCATTCTTCATTTCCGATGTCCGGTGCGTTTTTTTGTATTCACTCTGGATAAAAAATAATGAAAGCACAATCGAAAGTTTCTTTCAACATGATCAACATCTGTTTTGTCGCTCGCCATATGATTACCGTCTGGTTGTATCCCTTTCCACATATTCTTCACATTCTGTGTTTTCCTGTCCTCATAAAAACCTACATTTTCTACTAGGAACAAAAAAAAAAAAAAAGAAAAAAAAGAAAAAAAAAGAAATTTGATGAATATGACGGGAAAATGGCCAATATTCTACACGTTTGAAATGGCGTTGGTACGCCACGCACTGGCGCATGTTGAATGAGCTCAAAACATATTCCGACAGAAAAAAAAGGAAACCAAGAACACATCGTGATCTAAACAAAACAAAGTCCTTTAGCATGCTCAATTTTTCAACGGGACGTTTGCCTCCTAGGGTTATTAACAGTGCATAGGACTTAAATGCAAAGTTCCCCCCCCCCCCCCCCCCCCCCCCCCCCCCCCCCCCCCGCGAACTCAGTCATTCAAATGAAATTCCTTGTTTCACGCCCCTCATGTCAGAAAAAAATCCCCAAGGTGAAGCTGCCGTAAATGGCACCATTGCATCTCAAACTTCATAACGCCCATATGAGGAGACAGACAGGAGAAGGAAGCAAACTGCAACCCGACGAACCAACACGGTTTCATTTCTTCACGCAGAGAAACCTGAGATTTGGGAGCTCAAACACACAGAATGAATGAATTGCCACCATCCTCGTCCAGTGGTTAGTTTCAACAGACTGACGGTAGCAGCAGTGTGGAGGTTTCCATCCCATTTCAGTGATCATCATTGTGGATGTCTTGGTCCTCGTCCAGGTTTTATCACAGCTGCATATGCTGGAGAATCACGTGGGAGTAGGCAGACCCAACGGTCAAGTTCTAACGATCTCTACTGACAGGTATTTTGGAACATCTCTCTCTCTCTCTCTCTCTCTCTCTCTCTCTCTCTCTCTCTCTCTCTCTCTCTCTCTCTCTCTCTCTCACACACACACACACACACACACATTGAGAGAGAGAGAGAAAGAGAGAGAGAGTACATAAACTTCTATCAGAGAGAGAGAGAGAGAGAGAGAGAGAAGAGAGAGAGAGAGAGAGAGAGAGGAGAGCACAACACACATCTATCATCAAAGGAGTTCGATAAGCATGTTAATGTGCTTCATTTCATTTCTGTCAAACTGTCAGTTATATGGCAGACACAGCCATACTCCAGTAGAAATCTATCCGTAACATTTGCAAAAAAAAAAAAAAAAAAAAGCAAAAAGAGTCAAACAGAACTATGGGCCTGTTTGAACAAAGTTAACTTACTTCATCTGACTTGCAATTAACATTCAATGACTTCAAGCCAAAACTTCTAAACAATACATTACACAGAGTGCAAAGCAAGGCTGAACTATCACACATGCGAAACGATGGAAAACGGACATTTTTGTTCATTACATGTGACGAATTATGGACAGAAAAATGCCAGCAACAATATAACAACGCATGGAACATACTCCCAACGTGGCCAGAGCAGGAATTCAAGCGTACTCACACCGTGCCAAAACAATGACCTCTCCAGCGGATTGCAGCCCTGCAGTTTACCCAGAGAAATTGGCTGACACATAAACATCACAAGTGACCCGCGGGAAGCACTTTACAGTACACTGCTAGCAGCGGCAGACCAGAACTGTCTTCGCTTCCCCCTTCTGGCTGTGGAAGACAAGAGAGACCATCTGTGGCCCGGGGTGGGGGTGGGGGTGGGGGGGGGGGGGAGGGGGGAGGAGAGGGGGAGGGAGGTTAGGAGGCATGACGTCATCACGTCATCAGGGACGATAATGCACGGAGTAGGAAAGTCGACTGCGTTCTGTCCCCTGGCATCGTAGTCAGTGTTGTATTGTTGCCCAGTGGCATGGTGTCGGTACTGTCCTGCTTTGAATATGTATTCAATGTCAGTGGTAGAGCGCCGGATTCGTACTGTTGGGTGATCCTGGGGTTGCGGGTTCGAATCTCCTCCGGGCCGTTTCGGTACAGGGGGATTTTTTTTTCCCTCAGAGTTAATATTTCCCATAGAGTCTTTAGAATAAGAGTATACACCGAGGTTCCGTGACTGAACGCACACATAAACATCTCGCACACACGTCAAATCCCATCACCAACTTTCGGAAGAGAAGGCCAGTTTGGCCGTTGGTATGGATGACACGTTACACATAGCATGCACCCTGCGTGAGAAATGGAAAAATGAAGGAAGTCAGGAAACTGAGTGAACGATATTGGACGATTTTGACTGGATGACACGGGAAACGACTGAATGAAGCGCCAGCTGGCAGCTCCAGTCGGCACTACCCAGGTAGGCAGCCCGTTGTGTAAACGAGTGTGAACTGTAAAGCGTTTAGAGCTTGGTCTCTAGTCGAGGGTAAGTATTCAAGTATTCATGATGATAATAATTTCCCTAGTCTGATTTCTGTCCTGGTAAACATTATTTTCGCTCCCTGCCACCTGTGTTCTGGCAGTGTAAGAGCAGTCACTGTAGAATCAGACTGGTGCAGTCCAGCCCAGCCTCTCCCTTCCAAGAAGACCCTCTGTGTTTCAGACAACCTCCACATCTACATCCCATCCCGTCAACTTCGTTCCTCTGCCGACAGCCACCTCTGGCGCATTCCTTCCGCCAGAACAAGATCTTTTGGGTCAACGTCCTCTCTCTTTCCAAGCACCAACTGTCTGGAATACACTTCCCATCAGTGTCAGACACCTACCTTCACCCTCTTACACATACGTTACACATAGCATGCACCCTGCGTGAGAAATGGAAAGCATGAAGGAAGTCAGGAAATTGAGTGAACGATTGTGAACGATATTGACTGGATGACACGGGAAACGACTGAATGAAGTACCAGCTGGCAGCTCTTCAGTCAGCACTACCCAGGCAGGCAACCCGTTGTGTAAACGAGTGTGGATTGTAAAGCGCTTACAGCTTGGTCTCTAGCCGAGAATAGGCGCTATAGAAGTATTCATTATTATCATTATTGTTATTATTATCATTATCCTGAATTGGTAAGCAGTCTCCCGAGGAGACGACTTCAAAGTTTAAATGAGATTAGCCATGGAAAGCCACAATCCTAGGGTGGTTACCCCCCCCCCACACACACACACACACACACACTCACACACACACTTCACCTCCACCCTTGCTATCCCCTCTCTTGAGAAACGTCTGGGCACAGACGCAATCCTTTCAATTGAATGGTATTCCATCTCAGAGAAGCCCACCCTAATACCCTGACGAAACAAAAACAAAATGGAATCGGACGTGCTGGGTCTTGTTTCACAGGAGCGTACCCCAGTATACTGGCACTCTTGTGTGTCGCCTTGTTTTTGTCTTTCCGGTCCATTGTTTAGTCTATCGCCAGAGCCAAAAACAGTGGACGATGCAAACAAAAAGGTGATAAAGTAGCGGTTCCTGTTTTCTGGACGTTACGCAGTTCATGTGTGTGTGTGTGTGTGTGTGTGTGTGTGTGTGTGTGTGTGTGTGTGTGTGTGTGTGTGTGTGTGTGTGTGTGCGTGTACGTGGGTGGGTGGGTTGGTGGGCGGGTGGGCGATTGCTTCACAAGTACTGAAAAACTTTGCAAGCATCAACTAGACAGATAAGCACCCATATAGATCATTCGGTCTCGTGTCTTTCTTTTTTAAATACTTTTTTTTTTCTTCTTCTTTTCTTGATGTGGGGCCTCTAAACTCCGATCTTCCCCTCACATCATTTTCATTCTTTTTTTTTTTTTTTCTGAAATGGGCCCTCCATCCCCCCCCCCCCCCCCCCCCCTTTTTTTTTTTTTTTTTCACTTTTCTCTTTTTTTTTTTCTTTTCTTTAAAGCTTCACACACATATGCGTAGTCTGTGTGTTTCATCACCGATAAACATTCGCTTTCTGTTTTATGTTGGGTTTTTTTTTTTTTTTTGTCTCGGTTCGTCCCTCCACCGGTCTGGCTGTCCGTGTTTTTCTCTGTCGTCTTTTTCCAACTTTCTAAATCTCTCTCCCATTTCCCCCCCCCCCCCCGCCCCCCCCCCACCACCACACACACATACACTCCCACCAGTTGCTGTGCCAGGACAACTGATGGGGGGGGTGAAGGAGCGAGCTTCCAGTTCCAGGCTGGCCGTTCCCTGGGGACTGCGGGAAATGAGAATGCTGTCACACTGTGGCGTGCTTTCAGCACGACGCTCTGGATGTCAGCACACTTTCCAGCCTGGTGCCCAGGAGGCTGCCCAGTGCGTGCCTTTCTCCTGCTTTTCTGTCTGCCTGCCTGCCTGCCTGTCTGGGTGTCCGTCCGTGTCTTTATCGATGACTGTCTGTTTCTTACTCTGTGTGTGTGTGTGTGTGTGTGTGTGTGTGTGTGCGTGCGTGTGTGCGTGCGTGCGTGCGTGCGTGCGTGTGTGTGTGTGTGTGTGTGTGTGTGTGTGTGTGTGTGTGTGTGTGTGTGTGTGTGTGTGTGTGTGTGTGTGTGTGTGTGTGTGTGTGTGTGTGTGTGTGTGTGTGTGTGTGTGATGTATGCATGTGGTATGCGCGTGCGCGTAAGCGTGCGTGCGTGCGTGCGTGCGACTGTCTTCATGCATGCTCTTGCGTCCTTGTGCTATTTTGCCCATGAGCTATAGAGGACATTGTGAAACGAATATGCATTATTGATACGACAGCACCAAGACATTGGTTAATCAGTTAATGATGACAGATGTCGGTGATCTATCAGATACCTTTGGCCTGTTATATTGCCAGCTTCGACTCTGTGTCAGAGGTTGACAGCTGCATATCAAGTTATCGTTTTGTCAAATTGGACTGAGCCGTTTTGCAGAAGAAGTGGATCATGATGTTTACTACTAAAATCTGTAGAAGAAAAAACAAACAAACAAACAACAAGAAGCATTATTATTATTATACTAAGCATTGCATTATTTTATTAGTGTAATACAAGTAATCCCACCACAATGCTAGAATGTTTTTTAGTATTCTTTATTGTACATAAAAAATACTCACAGTAGCATTGTTTTTGTGCAGCATAAAATCTTCCGCACATGACTGGAAAGCTACATTATTTTGCTGTGCAGAACGAAGAACCATAACACATCAGATGAATGCACTGTATGATTTTGGTGTGTGCAACAAACATTACTGGATATTACGGAAATGCATTGAATCATTTTGGTGTGTACAACAAACATTACTGGATATTACGGAAATGCATTGAATCATTTTGGTGTGTACAACAAACATTACTGGATATTACGGAAATGCATTGAATCATTTTGGTGTGTACAACAAACATTACTGGATATTACGGAAATGCATTGAATCATTTTGGTGTGTACAACAAACATTACTGGATATTACGGAAATGCATTGAATCATTTTGGTGTGTACAACAAACATTACTGGATATTACGGAAATGCAATGAATCATTTTGGTGTGTACAGCAAACATTACTGGATATTACGGAAATGCATTGAATCATTTTGGTGTGTGCAACAAACATTACTGGATATTGTTACTGAAACGCATTCCATTGTTTTGTTACAGTGTATAACAAACATTCTCATATATTATCAGAATGCATTCCATTATGTTGTGTACAACATACATTGCTGGATATTACTGAAATGCATTCAGTTATCTTGTTGTGTCCAATACCCATTACTGGATATTATTGAAATGCATGGAATGATATTGTTGTGTATAAGAAACATTACCGGACATTACTGGGATTCACTGCATTATTTTGTAGCGTACAGCAAGGGTTACGATGCATCATTTGAATGCAAAGTGTTGCTTTGTAGTGTGCACCAAGAAATTACAATGCATCACTTCAATGTAATGCACTATTTCGTAGCGTACAACAAAATGTGCGTCACTATTTCGCAGTGTACAACAACGAATTGCAACCCACCATCTGAACAGAACGCATCATTTTGTAGTGTGCAGCAAAGAACTACAATCCTTCATTGAAATGCAACGCGTTGTTCTGTTGCATACAGCAAAGGACTGTAGTGCATCAGTTGAATGCAATGCATATTTAGTGAAACTCAGAGCAGTGTGGAAGAGCGCAGTATAAGACAATACAGCACAGCACAGCACAGCACAGCACAACACAGCACAGCACAGCACAGCACAGCACAGCACAGCACAGCCCAACTCAGCCAGCACAGCAGCACAACACAGCTCAGCACAATAACACAGCAGAGTGCAACACAAAGTATAACAAAACAACATCAAAACGGCGATTCACAACACATCACAACCCCCTTCGTTTCCCCTCCTACGTGTGTTTCCTGTAGAACTATTTCAGCAGGCCACTGGATTTTCTTCGGTATCCACACCAACGTAGTTTTCTTTTTTCAGTTAACTAATACAAGTAGATCTTCACACGCTCCGCGGCCCTTCCTGAGGGTCTGCCCTACTTCATCACTACACGTTATATTAAAGTTTTTGACTTCCGTGGCATGGATGCTTTCTCTGCAGATCTAGTGTCGAGGTTCGTCTCACAGGCTACAGGAAGATGACATATACAAGTGTTTCATGCAGGGGTTTTTGTCCTTTTATACAGGAGTTAGTGTAGACAGTGAGAAGTTGCCTTTGGTGCCCTCTAGAGGGTTGCTATTCTGGATCCCACACTGTTCGTGATGGATCACAGTTGAAATGCATGTGGAACTGTCGGATCAGGAGTTCTCGTTCTGGTAGCCATGTTAACCCTTTTTTTTTACCCCAGACTTAAGGAGAATAAATTCAGCAAGAAAATCTGATTTGGAGAGGGATTGGCTTGCTCCAAGACTCACCATGTTCATTTTGATTGATTTAAAAAAAACAACTACAGAATTATAATCAGAAACAACGCATTGCTGGAAAATTGAAAAGGCGGCTAAATGCCTTATTTATTTCCCCATTCCACAAAGAGCAGAATCTTTGTATTAAAAATATGGGGTTTTTTTTTACTTTTTTTTTTTTTTTTTTTTGGGGGGGGGGGGGGGGGGGGGGGGGAGGAAATTTTCCATTAAATAATTTTAGTCTCCACTCGCATTTTGATTTGTAAGCTTCTTACTTCAATTATTTCCTTCAATCATAAACTGCAAAAGATGAAACAACGACGAAGGAAGAAACACATCGTTTCTGTGCAAGATTGCAGTTAGCGTTTTGCTTAGGCAGCTAATGTCACAACACGCCTCGTTAGCCCTCCCCCCCCCCCCCCCCCCCTCCCCTCCCCCTTTCTCCACTCCCCTCCTCCTCCGAGTTGTTACCCCCAATCTGCCACATCCCCTTCGGTGAGTGTGAGGTAAAACCTGAATGACACAAAATGTTAGGGACGTGTAGGATGGCTACAGACACGGCGTGTGGTCCATCCTGGTGATGATGACTAAGAACTGACCACCGTGTTGATCACTCACTTGCGCAACCGCCTGTCACACACACACACAGCCCACTATGTACAGATGTTGATCGTGTGTGTCATATACTCGTAAGGTACTCTCTCTCTCTCTCTCTCTCTCTCTCTCTCTCTCTCTCTCTCTCTCTCTCTCTCTCTCTCTCTCTCTCTCTCTCTGTGCGTGTGCGTGAGTGTGTATTAATATGCACCCTTGTTTGTAGATGCATAGTACTTATTGCAATATTCGTCTTCGTCTTGGTTTCATTCATGTTTTCTTTAACCTTTTATGTATTTGTAAGCGCTTTGGGGCTTATGATGTAAGATTAAGCGCCATCAATAATCATTATGATTATGATTTTGATTATTATCAATATCAATGTTATCAAAATCATCATCATCATCATCATCATTATGATTATGATTATGACTATTATTATGACTATTATTATTCCCATGATGGCAGCATGATTGCCGAGAGTGCCAGATTCCCCATGAGGCATCCAAGCAGCTAGACTCATCAAAGAAAGTGGTCTCTTTGCCGCAGAGAGGCACCAACGAAGGAATCAGGGAGAAACCAGGCTGGTTTCAGGATCTGTGGACCGGAAGTAAAGCAGTCAGCGATGGTATTGCCCTTGCGTGTTTATTTTGGCTCCCCCCCCCCCACCCCCCTGTGTTTTTCATCCATTTGCACAACTATTTGGCAATGATCATTTCATGATCAAAATACGTTTGACCATATCTGCCCTAACGCGCATAAAACAAACGTACACTTAAACAATCAAACACACACACACACACACACACACACACACACACACACACACACACACACATACGCGCGCGCACACACACACACACGCACGCACACACACACACACACACACACACACACACACACACACACACACACATAAAAGTGCAGGTTGATACATGTGCATACATACACATACAAACATTCACACTTTCTCTCACACATAGTTTTGCTAATCAACGTCCAATACTTTTTCAAACGATCTAGCCCATCGCATCCACCAGCCCCCCTCCCTTTCCCCCTGCCCATCTATCCATTCCAACACCACCACCACCATCCTCACACCTCCCTCCTAGAACTCGTTGATTAGGGCTCGCTCAAAGCGTGGATCTCCAGGGACCACTTCAAACGGCCACCGCGCCTTATCAAGAAAAAAACATCATTTGCTCTGCAAAAGAGGCGGGTGGGGGCAGGGGTGGACGTGAGGGGGGGGGGGGGGGGGCAAATCAGGGAGGGTGCACAGGTTGTCCATGGTGGAGCTGGGCGGGGGTGGGTAGGTGGTTGAAGACCGGGGGTGTGGTGGGTGGGTGGAGGGTTCAAAACGTTTCTTCGGGGAGTAGCTATGATCGCATTCACAGGTTTTTTGGAGAAAAAAAAAAAAGTCGTTTGTTTAAGTTGCTAATTGTGTGTTTGCCTGCCATTCTTTTTTTTTTGTTTTTTTTTTTTGTAAAGACAGGTAAAGAAGTATATAAAATGTGTATGTAAATATTTCCTGCACACTACCGATGCCCAAATCTATGACTTGACTCTCTCTCTCTCTCTCTCTCTCTCTCTCTCTCTCTCTCTCCTCTCTCTCTCTCTCTCTCTCTCTGTTTTCGTAGCCAGGAGAGGTAGACTCTAAAGTGGTACTTCAAGCTTCAAGAACTTGGCTGACAGCTGAAAGCGATGGGGGCAAAGAAGGGTGGCTAAAAAGTAGCACAACTTTCAAGGAGTACACTCCTCTGAGGATGTGTGTGTGTGTGTGTGTGTGTGTGTGTGTGTGTGTGTGTGTGTGTGTGTGTGGTGTGTGTGCGTGCGTGCGTGTGTGTGTGTTGTGTGTGTGTGTGTGTGTGTGTGTGTGCGTGCGAAGCGTGCGTGCGTGCTGCGTGCGTGCGTGCGTGTGTGTGTGTGACGGCGGGCCTAGCTGGTGTCACCGGAAGACAGCTCCTAGAGATGTGGAAAGGTCAGCAATGGAGTATCGCCCGACTACAATAAACATGGCCTGGCAAACCATAGTATCAGATCACAACATGGTGTGTCCTTCCAGGGTTGGACTGAAAAATGGCCTTCCCAACCATAGCCAGGGAGGACAACAGCAGGGGATCGTCATGCGCTCCAGCAACGAACATTCTGCCCATGCTTTCACGCAGCAGCCTCATGAGGCACAGAACCATCACCACCCGAGCCTGGAGAGGGCTGTCTGGTAGCCCTGGAAACCGGCCTTTGGGGAAGGGAGGGGAGCAGAGAGGCGAAGAATACTGATGCCCACAGACAACTGACCAACACCACAAAGTGGGAGACCGTTGTACCCGGAACCAGAGCAAGGTGTTGGGGCACCAGGTCTGTAGTAAGGAAAGGAGGACTCAGACTGTACAGCAAGGGTTGGGCACCCAGGTCTGTAGTAAGGAAGAGGAGGACCCAGACTGTACAGCAAGGTGTTGGGCACCAGGTCTGTAGTAAGGAAGAGGAGGAACCAGGCTGTAGAGCAAGGCGTTGGACACCAGGTATGTAGTAAGGAAGAGGAGGAACCAGACTTCAATCTGGAACAAACAACAGAACAACACAGGGCAGCCTCTGCCCGGAAACAACACCGAGACTCCTGGCCAGTGACCAGACGTCTTGCCAGCAAATGTACAGACTTCAGGCTGGGACACCATGTCATTGAGGGATTGAGGGCACCATGTCATTGAGGGCACCATGTCATTGAGGAGGGGCACCATGTCATGAGGGCACCATGTCATTGAGGGCACCATGTCGTTTAGGGCAACATGTCATTGGGGCCATTGGCTGATAGGATGTAAAACTCCCCACCTCTAGATAAGATGCGCAGCCCTGTTCTGAATTCTTCAAGGCCCGTGGAGCACTTGTCTGGAGATACCATCACTACAATAAACATTAAAGCACAGAGGGAAGTGTCTGTCCATATCATCATCATCGGCTTTGCCCTTCTACACATAATATTTACTTTCTTTTTTCCTTTCCGCAGATTCATCGCATGCTGCTCACCTCTGCTCATAACTTTCATTTTCAACGAAGAAGAAGAAGATACTCAGAAAACTGATGAATCTGACAGGGAAACTCCCAACATTCTACACGTTTGAAATGGCGCATCGGCACACACCGGCGCGTGTTGAATTACCTAAAAACGGGATAAGACATGTTAATGCATCAAAGTGTCGCTTATCTGGTGGGCATGAAGACAATATTGAAGAAGGAAACTGTTCGTAACATTTACTGAAAACGAAAAAAACATCAAACGTGAAATGTTGGCCTGTGTAAATAGATCAATCTTATTCAGTGGATCGAACATGCAATTGATATTCAATGATTTCAAGCCAAAATACCTACAAAGACGCAAAGCAGAACGTATAGTAATGTTTTGCTGATACAGAGAAAAAGAGACAAGTGAAATTGGGATTTTGTTTTCTGTATACGTCAAAAATGACTGACATCAAAATGTAAAGAACAATGCTTTTAAGCTGGCTGTTAGCAGCAGTTTATGCGTACTTTTACTGTGCCAGAATGGCCTTTCCATGGGATGATTTCAGCCCCGAATTTCACCCAGAGAAATGCACTGAAACGAAAACATCACAGATGACG
>JADBJO010003820.1:165000-167500 GCA_016801955.1 Conus betulinus
TCTCTTCCGAAAAGTTGGTGATGGGATTTGACGTGTGTGCAGGATGTTATGCGTTCGTTCACACACGGGAAACTCGGTTTTTAGTTTCATTTGAAGGACTGCATGGGAAATGGAGTCAGAACTAAAAACTCCGAGGGAAAAATCTTCCTATACCGAAATGGCCTGGCGGAGATTCGAACCCGCAACCCAAGGATAACCAAGATTATGGGTCCGGCGCTCTACCACTGAGCTATTCCGGCCCCCATGTGAGGGATCAACGCCAGACAATGCATTTAACCTTCCAATCAGGTTGGACTACAGAGGATCCAGCCTGCTTCGCCGGAGGTGGTGGGGGGTGGGGTAGGGGTGAGGGTGGGCTTCTAGAGATGTGGGGTGGTCGGCGACAAGAACAGCCCGCGTCTGGAACCACGTCCAAGGCTCCTGACAACGACCAGACGTCCTGCCACCAGAACTACAGACTCCAGTCTGGATGAAAACCAGATCAAGACAGGACAGCCCCCATCCAGAAAAAAAACAGGGTTCCTGACAACGATCAGATGTGTTCAAAAACAAACAAACAAACAAACAAACAAACAACACCCCCCCCCCCCCCCCCCCCCCCCCCCCCCCCCCCCCCCCCCATCGCTGGAGACTTCTTGATTTTTTTCTTTCTTTGGCGTTCGACAGCTACGCAGTCAGGGTCGAAGTCCGAGCGATGCCAAAAAGAGCTGGTGTTGAGGTCCGCACCCCCGGGCCAGGACTGATGCCGCGTCTCCTCGTGCAGGGCAGGGGGCAGTCTTGGAGGATATGGGATGGGGTCTGGTCAGCCTGGCCGCAATCGCATAGGGATGTGGCTGCCACTCCAATCCTCTTCAGGTGTGCTCGGAGGCCGCAGTGTCCTGTGCGAAGACGGTAGATGGTAGACTACAGGCTTCAGTGTGAAGAGAATTTAAACTAGAGAAAAATGACAGCACACACAAAAATTTCTTTCCTCATGATCATCATCTGTTTTGTCCTTCTCCATGTAATCTGCATTTGATTTGTCCCTTTTTTGCATATTCATCACATTTTGTATTCTTCTCCTCGTCTACTAGCCTTCCTTTTCTGCTAAGAATGAACATATCCTTAAAAAAAGCAACAAAAAAACTGATGGATGCGACAGGAAAACTGTCAATATTCTACAAACTTGAAATGGTATGTTGGCACGCTCTGGCGCATGTTGAATCCTCTGAAAACATAACCAGAAAGAAATCAAAGGAGAACAAATCGTGATCTAAACAAAACGAAGTTCTTCAGCATGCTCCATTACACAACGACCGTTTCTCTCCCAGGGGCATTCACAGTGCACGGGACTGACATGCAATTTGCTTTTTTGTTTTGGTCTGTTTGAATTTCCCTTCGTTCAGATGGAATCGCTTGTTTCACGCCTTTGATGTCAGGAAAAAACGTTGTACGACTGCCACAAACTGCACCCTTTATGTTTGAAAGATGATAATGCCCCTATGGGGAGACAGATTGGAGGGGGAAGCAAAGTGCTCTGGAAAATCCAACACGACAAACCAAAAAGGTTCCACCTTTCCATGTGAAGAGATTTAGGAGCTGAAAAAAAAAAAAACACTGAAGAAATGAATCGCTATTCCAGAGCAGTAGTTAGAGTAACAGACTGACGCCTAGCAGACTGGGGGTTCCAGTCCCATTCTAATTGTCACCACTGTGCGTAACTCCAGGGATCACCCGAACAGCCAAAGTACTTGAACGCTGTGGTACAAATGCATCAGCTAGGGATGAGAACATTACTTTGTTTCCATTTTTTTTTATTATTACCCCGCCACATGGGCAGCCACATTCCGACTACGAGAGATTTTGAGACTGACAATGTTATGTTATGAGTTTGTCACGACTGAAGACAATCCCCGCATAACTATGCAGAGCCTAACAACATTTTGATGAAGCCTTGGTGTTCTAGCCTATGTCAATTGGTCTGACACAGTCTGAAGCCAAGGCGAACGTGTGGGATGAGGTCAAGAGGAAGATCCACCAACGTCACCACGGTCCAGCATATAACTGCCCAACCAACTCGCTGTAGCAGATCAGGAGGAGGAACAGGCGCAACGGATCCATGACACTCAGAAAGCAGCTGATCCAGGAGGTGTGCTGCAGTCCTGGATGTACAGGGTGGCCACACCAGCTGCCATCAGCTGCCCACCAAGAATGAGCACTCCTCTGATGATGTTGGATACTGGTGATTGCTGCTGTCGTGGATTTTCTTGTTTATTGAAGTTCGTTTTGACATACATTTGCAGACTGGAGCTTGCATGAAGCAATTTTCATCAGTTTATTTCTCTCTCTCTCTCTCTCTCTCTCTCTCTCTCTCTCTCTCTCTCTCTCTCTCTCTCTCTCTCTCCCTCCCCTTTTATAAAACCTTTAAGCTGCGTTTCATTCATACTTCTTAAAACTTATTACAAAGTGATTTTGGATGATTTCACTGTTCACAATGGTCAGTTCTGAGAAATGTTCGTAT
>JADBJO010003820.1:180000-182500 GCA_016801955.1 Conus betulinus
GGATCGGCCAAGTACTTTTTGAGATATTCCATAAAGAACAAAAAACATTATGGGCCGTTATAGCCGTAAGTAACGGATATAACGATAAAATAAAACATCGGGCATCATCCGTGACACATAATGAACATACACATTTTCAGAAAGATCTGCCAAGTATTTTCTGAGATATTTTATTTTTAAAAAACCGTTATGGGCCATTATAGTCATTAGTAACGGATATAACGGTAAAATAAACATCGGGCATCATCCGTGATCCGTAATGAACATACTTACAAATTTTCAGAAAGATCGGCCACATACTTTCTAAGATGTTCCATCAAGAAGGGAAAACCGTTATGGGCCGTTATAGCCGTTAGTAACGGATATAACGTAAAATAAAACATCGGGCAGTATCCGTGACCCATTATAAACATACTTATAAATTTTCAGAAAAAATCGGCAAAGTATAATTAATTTTTTGTCAGATGTTCCATAAAGAAGAAAGAAGAAAACCGGTGTGGCCGTTAAAGCCGTCAGAAACGGATATAACGGTATAAAAAAAAAACATCGGGCATCATCCGTGACCCATATAGAACATACCTACAAATTTTCAGAAAGATCGGTCTAGTACTTTCTGAGATGTTCCATAAAGAAGAAAAACGGGTTATGGGCCGTTATAGCCGTTAGTAACGGCAATAACGGTAAAAATAAACATCGGGCGTCATTCGTGACCCGTAATGAACATACCTACACATTTTCAGAAAGATCGGTTTTGCACTTTCTGAGATGTTCCATCAAGAAGAAAAACCATTATGGGCCGTTAAAACACACACACACACACACACACACACACACACACACACACACACACACACACACACACACACACACACACACACACACACACACACACACACACACACACACACACACACACACACACAGAGCATTTCTTCGTTCCCATTCTAAAGTACTCCCTGTTCTATAAGAACTGGGAGTACAAAAACACAGGGTAGTCAGTCAAGATCCCCGCAAAACAAACAAACAAACAAACAACAAACAGAAATGAGCTCAAACTCACGCTGGTGCCACCAAAGATACCCGACATACCCCTTCCCTTTCTTCCATCATTTTCAAATGCATCTTTTGCTTTCAATAATGTGAAGGAAAATACATTTCCTGATTTTCACATACAAATGGTACTGCTGTATACATTCACATTACATTCAACTGGAACCTGAACTGTCTTATCTCTCCCTTTCCCCCACCATCCTCCCTCACCATCCACTCTCAGTCCCACCATACAGTCCCTGCCCACCCCTTTCTGTATGTCTGCACTGTGTGTATGTGTCGGAGTCTCGCGTCCTTTTGTGCTGGCCAACCTTTTTACTTCCTGGCTTCACGCAGTCACGGTGCGGCACAAGGAAATGGTTCTGTAGAGTGGACACCACCCTCTCAACCTTCCACCTGTAGCTGCTTGCTGTCGTCTATTGTTTAGCAAGGGTGGCTTACTGTCTTGCACGTAGTGCATAACCAGGGTGCAAACTACCCTAGTAGTACATACCCATGTTGCAAATTAACTCTAGTAGTACACACCCATGGCGCAAACTACTCTGGTTGTACATACCCATGGTGCAAACTACCCTAGTAGTACATACCCATGTTGCAAATTAACTCTAGTAGTACACACCCATGGTGCAAACTACTCTAGTTGTACATACCCATGGTGCAAACTACCCTAGTAGTACATACCCATGGTACAAACTGCCCTAGTTGTACACACCCATGGTACAAACTACCCTAGTAGTACATACCCATGGTGCAAACTGCCCTAGTAGTACATACCCATGGTGCAAACTGCCCTAGTAGTACATACCCAGGGTGAAAACAACCCTAGTAGTACATACCCCAGGGTGAAAACTACCAGAGTAGTACATACCCATGGTGCAAACTGCCCTAGTAGTACATACCCATGGTTCAAACTGCCCTAGTAGTACATACCCATGGTGCAAACTGCCCTAGTAGTACATACCCATGGTGCAAACTGCCCTAGTAGTAGTACATACCCAGGGTGAAAACTACCCTAGTAGTACATACCCATGGTGCAAACTACCCTAGTAGTACATTCCCAGGTGAAAACTACCCTAGTAGTACATACCCAGGGTGAAAACTACCCTAGTAGTACATACCCAGGGTAAAAACTACCAGAGTAGTACATACCCATGGTTCAAACTGCCCTAGTAGTACATACCCATGGTGCAAACTGCCCTAGTAGTACATACCCATGGTTCAAACTGCCCTAGTAGTACATACCCATGGTTCAAACTGCCCTAGTAGTACATACCCATGGTGCAAACTGCCCTAGTAGTACATACCCAGGGTGCAAACTGCCCTAGTAGTACATACCCAGGGTGAAAACAACCCTAGTAGTACATACCCATGGTACAAACTGCCCTAGTAGTACATACCCATGGTTCAAACTGCCCTAGTAGTACATACCCATGGTGCAAACTGCCCTAGT
>JADBJO010003820.1:202500-207500 GCA_016801955.1 Conus betulinus
TCATGCAGTTAGGTAGTTAGTAAGGTAATTATTCTATTAGTTAGTGAACTATTTACTTAGTGATTGATCAGTTAGTAAGACTTTTTTTTGCGTTGTACAAGACTACAAGTAGTAAGGAGACACTTTCTCTCTTTAACTTTCGTATTGTCTAATAAAAAAGGAAGAATATGTATGTATATACATACATACATACATACATAAGAAAATGAATAATAAATGCATAAATGACTGGTTTTCAGAACAGAAAAGAAACAAAGCAACACAAAGAAAAGATGGAAAGAGGAAGATAAAGAAAGAAAAGAAATAAGAACAAAATGTAAGACAGGGAGGTTTGATGTACCATGAAGATATTTTGAGCAGATTATTATAAATTTAGAGTTACGTACACTCGTTAGAATGATCCCTTGAGCTCAAAAAAAAAAAAAAAAAAAAAAAAAAAAAAAAAAAAGAAGAAGAAAGAAAGAAAGAAAGGACAGGAAAAAAACAGAGACAAAGACAAACAAAAAAACTAAACCCAAACCTGTGTCCAATGTGTGTGTGTCAAAAAGAACTGTATGTTTTCGTGGGGAACTCAAACCAAAGTCTCCAACTCAAGAGTCGGGATACTGTTATCTGTTATGCAAACGGAACGTAATGCAAATGCCTACCAAAATAATTAAAGAGCTCGCCTCACTCTCTTTCTGTGTCTCCCTCCCACCCTCATTCTCCTCTCTCTCTCTCTCTCTCTCTCTCTCTCTCTCTCTGTAACTCTCTCAGTCAGTTTGTAAATAAGGAAATAAGTAGAAAATTTCATGACAAAGAAATAGGTACTAAAATGAAAACGACCACGACCCCCATCCCCACCCCAGCCACCACCCCACCAGGTCTACCCCTCCTCCCCTTTCATAGACATTCATTCATGTTATCGAACACACACCACAAAGAAAAACAGGGGGAAAGGAAGGAAAGAAAGAAAAATAAACGAAAAACGATGGACAGAATGAAAAGAAAGTTGGACGGAAATGATAAAGTAAGAAATGATTGAACAGATCAAGAATGCAACAAATACAGAAGTAAATAAATCAGAGAAATGGAAGGGAGGCTTGATTGCACGTGGCAGATTTCGTTTGTGGCAAGGATGTTGGGGGGGAAGGAGAGTGAGGTGCGTGGTATTCGGGGATGAAGGGAGGCGTGACGTGTTGTGAGGGGACAACAGCTGTGTTGTGCTGGGAGGTGGCTACGGATATGAATTGGGAGGTGATGCGATGTGCGTGCGTGCGTGCATGTGCGCGCGCGCGCGCGCGTGTGTGTGTGTGGTGCTAGTGTGTTGCTGAATTATGCATGAGGGTGCTATGCTTGGTGGTAAAAGCTCCTGTTTCTGTATCTCCAGTCTTGCTGTTCATGAATTCTACCGACTGGGAAAGATAAAGAATACATTAAATGGGGAGAGGGGTGTATAAGTATATTACTCTGATGCTAATCTATGCGGGCCTGACTCATTTAACACACTACGAGAGTTAGGACTGGGGGAGAGGGGGGGGGGGGGGGGGGGGTGTAGTTGTTAGTTACGAAGTCTGTTTTCATCGCCGAAACTTGATCAGTTGGCCTGGGGCGTCTTCTACTATGATCCCTTCATCTTGCTACGGCAGGCTGCGAGTAGTTGCAGGGATGGTCTCTTGGCTGCCAGAGAGGCAGGTACTGGTGGCTTAGACTGTGTATGTGCGTGTTCTCGGATGTATCTTGTGTCGGTGTACGTTTCTTTAGCGCCCCGGATGTGAAGATGAAGGAGAACTTCTCAATATACCTTGCACTTGTTCGATGGTAGAAAAGCTACAAGTGGAATTGGTTCGTCAGTGTGACACGCTGCACATTCTCCCATGCAAAATAATAATAATAATAATAATAATAATAATAATAATGATAATAAAAACGCTACCAAAAAAGGTTTAAAAATAGATTTTCAACAGCACACCCTTGTTCAAAATCTCACACGGACAATTTCTTTTCGTATAAGACCTTTCTGACAATGTTATATTATAATTATGCATTTCGTTTTAACAACAGTGATTCTGATGTGCTACTAGGCTCCTAGATGAGGAGTTGGTCAAAGGGACGAAACATGAAGAAGGCTTGTGATGCAGCACTGGAGAACACCTGTTTAAGCAGGGGGGGGTAACCTGACCAAGCCTGCCTGGGACACAGGTCCTTTGTCAAAACTGTCGGTGTCACCACAGACAGCGACCTGTTGGCTATGAGGTGGGGGGCATGATGTCAGCCACTGACACAGTGGTCGTCTTCCAGGTCAGAGACTGAGAAATTCTTCACCCTGTTGTGCAGTGTAAAGATCTGTTCGCCATCCCCAATCCCTCTAACGCGGAGTCAACGAACAGCAGGACACTGCAGGTGCCCGAGACTGATCTCGTCAGAGATGAGGGCAGGTCGGTTCTGTTTGTTTGACAAGTCTGGTTATTCTGTACGCGGACGGCTCTTTGAGTTTCTTTTGATCCAGATGAGCATGTACTGGGACTGTCTGGGCGTACCAATGTACCTGTTTGATATCTGGACACCATGTTGAAGATGTATTGATCACCAAACGATGCCGCTTTCTGACAGGACTGATCAAGTGTATTTTGCTGTTTGTTCTTGATAGCAGCGTTGATGTTGTTCCGGATGTCCTGCAGTGGACTGCTGTCTGTAGGTCGTATCTTTAATCCGGCATCACAGGATGAGTCATGTTCGTCACGGTGCTCGCTGGGCTCGCTGTGAAGGATCCGAGTGAAATGACTTCATATTGTTTGTGGTGTCTGTCTTGCTGAATGACGGACATAGTCAGTGTGGTGGAGGTTAAGTTGTGTTCGTAGGCATGAGATAAACACCGTGCTAACGAACTGGGGGGAGGGGGTGGTGGTGGTGGAGGAACTGATGTGGCACCACGAAAGACGCTGGGGTTAGGGTGGGCGGAGGTCGGAGGCTCGGGATTGGAGAGCGAGAGCGAAGGCGCATGCCGTTGTAGGTTAATGTGGGTGTGAAGAGTGGGAGGGTGAGAGCTGGTCAACGTTTGACTGGGTGCAGGAGATGATGACAGGGCGTGACGTGTCTGCAAGCGATGGAAGACACTGCAGGGCTGCACGTGCTGACGCCATGGTGACGGGAGGAGGGGGGGGGGGGGGGGGGAGGAGAAGAGGTGAGGGAATGTGGCGTGACACGTGACAGTCCACAACAGACCGACCTGGTTAGTCTGTGAGGGGGAAGGAAGGGAAGAGGAACAAGTGTGTGTGTGTGTGGGGGGGGGGGGGGGGGGGGGGGGGGGGGGGGGGGGGGGGGGGGGGGGGGGGAAAGGATAGTGTGAATGACTAGGAAAGCTGCTGGCTGTTTCTGTAGCGTGTGTGCTTCACAGATCGCCGGTGACGTCAGAGGAAAGGGCACTGACCTGGCACTCTCCACACAGCATCGGCATTCACCAGTGGAGCTCATCTCCTCGTAGACCGCTGACAGACAATGTCTTCTTGCTCGGGCCCTTTTTTATTACGTCAGTTTTTTTTTTTTTTGCCTGTTGAAGAACATTTGACAGTACCTTAATGCCCTCCATAACATAGTTGGCCATTGGTCACTGGGGAATGGGAATGGGGAATGCATAGAGATGACACTTTGAGTTCTCTGTTGTTTTCATCATAGTTTTCGAAAGCGCAGGATGTGTGTGTGTGTGTGTGTGTGGTGTGTGTGTGTGTGTGTGTGTGTGTGTGTGTGTGTGTGTGTGTGTGTGTGTGTGTGTGTGCGCGCGCGCGCCCGGAACTGCTGACCAGTGCGGTAGTGAAGAACGCCCCGCTTCATGGACGACGGCGGCAGCCTTGCCCTAGAGAGCCTGGACTTTGGAACGGCTCGTGGGGAAACGTTCGTCTGAGGGATCGATTCACTGCATGATGTGTGTGTGTGTTGTGTGTGTGTGTGTGTGGTTGGGGGGGGGGGGGGGGGGTCACACGTACTTTCCCACTGTCCTCCCATCCCTCCACGCCTCCGCCATCCCCTACTCTTTCCTCCTCTCTCCACCCTCTCTTGCGCTTTCCCCTCCCTCTTAGCCGCTCTCCTACCAGATTTTTAGTTGACCCTAGAGGAGAGAAACCTGGACTGGAGTCAGTCATTCCCCTGACCGCTGGGGTCGTTGGGGGGACGTGATGAGGCAGCAGCCGCCGTTTCTCTCCAGGCTCTTCTGTTGGTAGCTGTCGTGAGGAGATCTGACATGGACTGGACTGGAGTAGGAATGTTCAGAATGTTATGTTTTTTTTCTTTTCTTTTCTGCTTTCGTTTATTTCTGATTGTCTTATCTCTTTATTTATTTGTTTATCTATTTCTTTTTTTTTCTTTCTTTCTTTATCATTTCTTTCTTTCTTTCTTTATTTCATATTCATCTATCTTTCACTTTGTTGATTTTGTGTGTGCCCTCTTGGTTATGCTGGTTTCGAGCCATACACTCGTCCTGACCCCCCACCACACACACAACGCCTGGGCAGGCTGGTCCTGCACGTGGCAGTCCCGGCCTCTGCAGTCTACAGAAAAAGAACAACGTGACCACCGGCTCGCTGTGAGGTCACCCACCAGAGTAGAAGCAGCGCGAACGGCTTACTTACAGTTTGGACTTGGGCCGAGAGAGGGAGACGATTCACGCGAGACTGGACAGGGCTGCACCCCCTCGCCCCTCCCCCCCGCTTCTCTCTTCTCTCTCTCTCTCTCTCTCTCTCTCTCTCTCTCTCTCTCTCTCTCTCTCTCTCTCTCTCTCTCTCACTCGTTTTCAGGATTTTCGGAACAGCTGTTTCCGGTCCACTCAGCCATGTCGTCTGTCCATATTGTATTTTGCTATTGGCACCCTGACTTCTCGATTTTTGTACTCCCAGTTCCTAAAGAACAGGCAGTACTTTAGAATAGGAATGAAGAAATGCTGTGTGTGTGTGTGTGTGTGTGTGTGTGTGTGTGTGTGTGTGTGTGTGTGTGTGTGTGTGTGTGTGTGTGTCCGTCCGTGGTCAAAA
>JADBJO010003820.1:225000-226707 GCA_016801955.1 Conus betulinus
CTAGTATGTGTGTGTGTGTGTGTGTGTGTGTGTGTGTGTGTGTGTGTGTGTGTGTGTGGTGTGTGTGTGTGTATAATGCTGAACAATTAAGTAGTGGGGGAAAACAAGTATAGGTTAACAATTCTTCCATTATTATAGTAATGACTTGGCAAAGATTTGAAATTTATAATAAATAAATAAAAACACACACACACACACACACACACACACACACACACACACACACACACACACACACACACACACACCATGTATATATACATATATATAGGAAAGGAGCAGGAGCACAGTTTCTGATTTGCTTCAGACAAAGTTTCCAAAGGAAGAAATCAATACCGACAGCGCTGCTACCATATCCTTCCCTTCTCCCCCCCCCCCCCCCACCCCCCCCCGCCCTCCCCCAGCCCCGTTCCCCAGTCCCACTCCTGCCTGCCGACCCTGACTGCCCATCGGAGATAAATCCCGGAGATAGAATGAAACGAATACCTTGTGGGCAGAAATGGATCGTTTCGAATTAAACAATTGAGATTCCATGCAATTGATCACATTTTCTTTCTTTTGTATCTGTCTTTTTTTTTTTTTTTCTTTTTTTTGGAAAAATGTCAACAGAAAATTCGTTCATGAATACGAATCAATAGCGAGCGGTTTGATGTCACCGACATTCCCTTTTCGTTTCGTTCCCTCCTTCACTCCCGGCAGCGGCACTGCGGTCACGCCGTTTCTTCTGGTCAGCCTGGCAAACCTCATCATCGACAGTCGAAAGAGAAATTCGTTGTGAGGTCGCTTTGAGGAAACCTACTACATGAGGAGACTCTGCTTTTTGTGACAATTCCCTTCGTTGGTATTTAGTAGTGCCTTTTTTCCGATCACAATGGTCAGGATTTTTTATCTACTAAGCCCCCCACCCCCCCCCCCCCCACCCCCACCCCGTCCCCCCCCTTACTGACCGCATTGATTGGTTGGTCGTAGAGCCAGGGGGTAGTATACGTCCCTCTGTGGAGAGCGCTGTGACGTCCATCTAACGACAGTCCTTATCAACTTCCCGACACAAACGACTTTGAAGCGAAGAGTCCCTCGGTACGTGCATGAAAAGAAAAGTGACTCCGGGATCACAATGAGGGCGAGCTATGAAGGACTACGGGAGAAACAAACAAAAAACTTAATTTGAATGATGATCAATGGAAAATGATGCTGAATAAAATGAGGTGTGGGGTTTCACTTTGGCCTCAGGCTTTTTCTGTCTCAGGACGCTTGAGGAATAACCCGTCGTCAGACGGGCTCGAAAGATACTGAAACCTGCAGCGCTGGTCAGAAAATGTGAGCAACAATTTCACACAGACATCCGCTGTCTAGATTAAAAAAAAGAAAAAACAAGCGAGTGTTTCGGCCCTTATCTCCTGACACTCTAGGGGGGTTGGGCCACACCCGGTTCATGACTCCGGATGTCCCTCTGCTGCCCTTTTTTTTTTTTTTTTTTTTTTTTTTTCCCATCTTGGGATGAGCCATGACTGGGATTCGAACCCATGCCCTTCTGGACATGCTCATTTCCACTTAATGACTCGCGCACTAACCACTGAGCCACAGGGACACCTGATATTTGTAGGAAAGTTAAGCCTTATGAAGTTCACTTTTGTTCCTCCTTGACCAGATCAACTTGAACACCTCTCTGCCGCTTCTGCCATTGCTTTCAGGGCTTTGGTTTTTTCC
>JADBJO010003821.1:2500-15000 GCA_016801955.1 Conus betulinus
TGTGTGTGTGGTGTGTGTATGTGTGTGTGTGGGTGTGTGGGATGTGTGTGGTGTGTGTGGTGTGTCGTGTATATTGTGTGTGTGTGTGTGGTGTGTGTGTGTATTTGTGTGTGTGTGGTGTGTGTTGTGTGTGTGTGTGTGGGTGTGTGTAGTTGTGGTGTGTGTGTATGTGTGTGTGTGGTTTGTGTGTGTGTGATGTTAGGTGTTTTATGTGTGTGTTGTGTGTGTGTGTGATGTGTGTGTAGGTGTGTAGTGGTGTGTGTGTGTGTGTTGTGTATGTGTGTGTGTGTGTGTGTGGATGGTGTGTGTGTGTGTGGTTGTGTGTGTGTGTGTGTATGTGTTGTGTGGTGTGTGTATGTGTGGTGTGGTGTGTGTGTGTTGTGTGTGTGTGTGTGTCTGGTGTGTTGTGTCCGTGTATGTGGTGTGTGGGTGTGTGGTGGTGTGTGTGTGTGTGTGTGTGTGGATGGGTGTGTGTGTGTGTGTGTGTGTATGTGTGTGTGTGTGTGTATGTGGTGTGTGGGGGGTGTGTTTATGTGTGTGTGTGTGTGGTGTGTTGTGTGTTGTGTGTGTGTGTGTGTGTGTATGTGTGGTGTGGTGTGTGTTGTATGTGGTGTGTGGTGTGGGTGGTGTGGTATGTGTGTGTGTGTGTGTGTGTGTGTGTGTGTGTATGTGTGTGGTGGGTGTGTGTGTGTTTGTATGTGTGTGTGTGTGTGTGTGTGTGTGTATGTGTTGTGTGTGTGTGTTGTGTGTGTGTGGATGTTTGTGTTGGGTATGTGTGTGTGTGTGTTGTGTGTGTGTGTGTGGTGTGTGTGTGTATGTGTGTGTGTGTGTGTGTGTGTGTGTTGTGTATGTTTGTATGTGTAATGTGTGGTTGTGTGGTGTGTGTATGTGTGTAGTGTGTGTTGTGTTGTTTGTGTATGTGTGTATGTTTATGATTGTTGTTGTGTGTGTGTGTGTGTGTGTGTGCTATCAGCCGCAGTCGGGCATTTTTAATAGGGAAAAAAAAATCGGCACACCTTGGATCCCCCATCACCATCCCCCACCCTTCCTCCTCCTTTGCCTCACTTCCCGTTCTCCTTACATGATTATCCCCGTGTGCCAGATTATCTTTGATGAGGATGTGGGTGTTTAAACTGAATATGGGTGGGCTAGCTTAAAATGAAGTGACTGACTGATTGATTGATTCTGTTCACAATCCACTCGGTCCCGGAGGCAAAGAAGTGAAACGTTTGTCTTTAAAGGCTGTGGGTTGAAAACGAAATCTGTTCTTGGCATGTTTCATCCAGTACTGTTTCTTTTCATCTTGTGCACGAGAAATATGACTGCCCTCTTATTGGTTGGGGGAAGTGACCTAAATTCTCACTCTCCTAGTAACAATCACTTAAATCAAGACCCTACCCTATCCTCCCTCACCACCAACAACCACCCACCTACGTAAACTTCCTCCCCCTTCCCCCCTCTCCTTCATCCGTTATGACCCACCCAACTTCACCCACTCCCGAACACCCTGGAAAAGTCATAGATCAAGAGGAGAAAGATAAGTATCTCGCTGAGCTTTCACACTGTCTGCTTTTGTTGGAGTCCTATTCATAGTGGAGAGCGGAAATACTTATTATCTCCCTCTTATTTTAGGATGGAGGCTTCACACACACACACACACACACACACTCACACACACACACACACACACACACATACACCACCACCCACCGCTGTTCGTCTATCACCCCAGCAATGACTGACCAACCTTGTACGTGGATGTCGGATTTTTTCGGGTCGCCAAGCGATGTTGTGTCTGTCAAAGTGGCGCAGCTTGGGCAGGGTTCTTTTCCCGCCATCGCCCGTTGTAGTCCTCGTCATACCACGTGACCAGGTTGTCCAGGTACTTGTTGCCATGGTGATGGAGCAGCAGCTCGGCGGGCATACCGTAGTTCTGCTGCTCTGCGCGCCGCCGGACGATGACGTCAGGCCTGATGGTGCCATAGGTGTGGAAGTCGGTGCGGTAGGTGGAGTTGTGCTGGTAGTTTCCCTTGATGAACTGTAGAACAGCCATCAGGTCAAATGAGGGTCAGTCCTACCCTGCGAAACTACATTCCCTAATCTACAGCTTCAGCATCTCCCTCTCTCTCTCTCTCTCTCTCTCTCTCTCTCTCTCCGTAACGCACTATAAAGTCATTTCAGTTTCAGTACTCCCAGTTCTAAAACAGGGAGTACTTTACGATCGGAACGAAGAAATGCTCTCTGTCTGTCTGTCTGTCCGTGGTCAAAGTGTGTTCCACTCGCTCCAGACAAGACTTCTGGGCCGATCTTTCTTAAAATGTGTTGGTATGTTCATTATGGGTCATGGATTATGCCCGATGTTTTATTTTACCACAATAGCCGTTACTAACAGCTTTCACGGCCCAAAACGGTTCTTCTTCTTTATGGAATATCTCTGAAAGTACTTCGCCGATTCTTATCTCAGTGACGAAATACATTATGACGCATGTTTGATTGAGACGGGTTTTTTATTTTCTTTTACTTATGGCGCAATTTGATTGTGACCTTTTTTTTTTCTTTTTTTTTTCAGCGTATTCAAGATAGATCTAAAGTGGGAGTACGTTTATATGCTCTGCATCTTGTTTTTCTTTCTTTCTGTATCTTTCCGAAAGGGAGTAAAAGAAGAAGGTGGTTAGGGGCTGTCGTGTGTGTGTGTGTTTGTGTGTGGGGGGGGGGGGGGTGGGGTGGGGGGGGTCCCCTCTTTTTCCCTGATCTAGACCTGGAGTCGAGTTTTCTCTTGGGGTGCCCCCCCCCCCCCTTCCCCCCCCCCCCCCCCCCCCCCCCCCCCCCCCCCCCCCCCCAAATACTGATCGTTCATATTCAACCCAGCATTGACCACATCGTTCATAAAATAAAAGACAAGAGTACCTCTGATTTCTGTAAGTTCGTCTCACGTTGACATCATCCCCCCCCCCCCCCCCCCCCCCCCCACACACACACACACTTCTGTTCTTCATCTTCTAAACTGTTGTTGGCTTGACGATGAAAAGCTGTTCAATATGTCAGGTTTAGGGGTTTGGAGCTGGGTGTGTGGTTCTGTTCATCTTCTAAACTTTTGTTGTTCTGATGATGAAAGGATGTTCAATACGTTTCGGTTTGGGGGTGTGGAGGTGGGTAGGTGTGGAGAACGATGACTGAGATGGGGAGGGAGGGGGGGGGGGGGAGAGAGAGAGAAGAGGTTACGGCCGCTGGCGTCTTGAGTTTTGTCTCTTTTCAGGATGATGCATAACTCTCCATTTCAGACTGGAGGCTGGTCTGATTCTGATTGATGAGCAAACGACTGACATTAGCCGTGTCCGATTGATGTGCGACCTGAGGCTCTGCTGCAGAACATCACCGGAGCAACTCGACGGCAGTGCGGGGCTTCCTCTAAAGGGTGGCCTGGGGATGACCTGAAGCGGGTCATTTCCTTCGTTATGTGGCAGTCGGTGCGTGATAGACTGATGCTCTGTATGTGATGAATGTATGAAAGAACTGGTGGCTTTGTATTGTGATGCGCCGCTAAGCAGTCGATGCAAACGAATGGGCATATATACATGGTAATTTTGTTGTTTGTTTGTTTGTTTGTCTAGTGTTTATGCTTTTTTTATTTATTCATTTTTATTATGAGCTGCAAAAGCCAAGTTGTAGAGCCTGTGTAATATTTGAAATTTTTATGAACATTGTTTATTTCAATTTACTCTCTTTTGGGACCATATGGAGAGTGATAGCAATTGTAACACCATGAACTTAAAAAACGAAACTGAACAGTACACAAACCAAAATAAAAAGAAATTGAGACAATACCCGAGTATATTATGACAGTATTTCATGTACATGTAATTACATTACCAGCGCAAAATCATGAACTTTGACAAATTCGGCAGAACAGCTATTCAACAAAACAAAAAGCAAAGCAAAACAAACAAACAAAAACAAAAACTAAACATTGAAAAACTGAATTTACTCGCAGTCATTGTTCCGGTAGACGTTGATGATTAAAGACAGTATTTTGAGCAATCACACACAAAATCGAATGCATTCCCTAGACATTACTTCATTCTAGCTAAAAATAAAAAAATAAAAAAATCTCTTGTTTCTTTGAGCAGTCGATAGGCTTAATGTGAAAGAAATGAAAATTGAAATAAATCTACGAAGGACATGAACAAAGTAGGCACAGGCACACACGCACGTATAGCACACACAGAACTGGAGTTTTCAGTTGGGAAGGTGGACGGAGTGATGGGGGGAGGGGAGGGGAGGTGTGGTTGCTAGGTGGGGATGGGGCAGAGAAAAATTTCTATCGCGAAGTGCAAGGATCTTAAGATAAAGAACAAACACAAAATCACGGTGATTGTTCTGTGTATGGCTAGGTGGGTACTGGATTGGCAGGTACAAGTTCATGAATAATAGAACTTATTTACTTAAACGTTGTTGTCGATGCTTCTGTAACTGGTCTTTCTTACAGGTAGCATCCAGCACCACACGCCAAGCCCTGACCTGGAACCCGCAGGGAAAGAGGAAGAGAGGCTGGCCTCGCAACAGCTGGAGGTGAGACACTGAGGCAGAGCTGAAACAACAAGGGACCAACTGGACTGGAATGACCAGAACAGCCCAGAACAGAGTGCGGTGGCGAAGGGTCGTCGATGGCCTATGCTCCATAAATTACGATATTTTCACATTGAAGATTGTATTTTTTTTGTATTTGCTACTTTAATGGTTCATTTCATTATCAATTTCTTACTTTGATCCACTTTCTGACATAGCTCGCTGTCATAGCCAAATTTTCAGGTCTGTGTGTGTGTGTGTGTGTGTGTGTGTGTGTGTGTGTGCGCGCGCGCGCGCGCGTGCGTGCGTGCGTGCGTGCGTGCATGTGTGTGTGTTGGTCTGTCTTTTACATTTTCAGTAATGTCACTTCTATCTACGGTTTTAACTGCTCACAATTCAATAATTCAATTTTAATAGTTTTTACTCACATCACATAATCCATTAAAAAAAAAAACCCCACTCAATTCAATCTTTCAGTGCCTAGAATCAACGTTTACAATTAGACTAATGGTAAATGTGTGAAAATTACCTTGATGATAACAATTGGAAAGCAAATTCTGTGCAACACATCTATAACCTACATACAATTATACACACATCCATTTATACACACACACACATACACACGCGCGCGCACACACACACACACACACACACACACACACACACGCGCGCGCGCGCGCGCGCGCGCGCGCACACACACACACACACATATATATATATAAATGTGTGTGTGTGCGTGCGTGCGTGCGTGCGTGTGTGTGTGTGTGTGTGTGTGTGTGTGTGTGTGTGTGTGTGTGTGTGTGTATAAATGGATGTGTGTATAATTATATGTAGGTTATAGATGTGTTGCACAGAATTTGCTTTCCAATTGTTATCATCAAGGTAATTTTCACACATTTACCATTAGTCTAATTGTAAACGTTGATTCTCTCTCCCTCTCTCTCTCTCTCTATATATATATAAATGTGTGTGTGTGCGTGCGTGCGTGCGTGTGTGTGTGTGTGTGTGTGTGTGTGTGTGTGTGTGTGTGTTTGTGTGTGTGTGTGTGTGTGTGTGTGTGTGTGTGTGTGTGTGTGTGTGTGTGTGATCGGGTGCACAGAAAAACGGCATGTGTGTACTGTGTCTCCTCTTTTTTTTTTTTTCTCTCCTCCACCACCACCACAATATCAATTTTTGCTTTCTCGGGAGCGCTATTTTCAAACTGCGTATTAAGTAAAATTGTATGTGGCAACCGGCTCCGTCCGGGACTACTATGCACGCTTCCAAGGACTCGGACAACCGGATGGGTCCGGGTACACTATGCACGTAGCCTAAGCACTTAAACCCAAGCCGGCATCTAATCATTCAATGCACGGAGGTTAAACACTAGTCTACGTGTAATCCAGACTTGGCGCCTACAGCTTAATCAGCATTTTATCGTTCAATGCAGTGAAGCTAAACGCTGGTTTACATATAATCCCGACTTGCTCTCAAAACCTCTAATCCAGACGTGGCATCGAAATCCAAGTCTGCATCTGATCAATCACTCACTCAATGCTCTAAAGCTGAATATTAGTCAACTAGTCTACCACATTAAGTTATTGGCTCACGTTCTTCGTTTCTTCGTTCCAGTTTCCAATCAAAACGCCTGGCCTGTATTTGGGTTCGATCCTCCATCCCGGGATGTTGGAAGCTCCGGGGTCGATTTGTGATCTGTCCATTGTTTACTTCACGCAGTCTGTGGGGTGGGCTGTGGTGATCAGGATCCGTTGGGCAGTCTCTGTCCGTCATATGCTTCTCGTTCTCGATGTGCCCAGGCCTTACAGAGCCTGGACGAAGAAAGCACAGTCGTTTCCCTTGCGGACGGGCGTCAACATTCTGAAGCAAGCGTCAAGCGCCGTACGTCATTGTTGAAGCGTCACCAGTGTGTTCCAGCTTGTGTGCAGTGGCTGTTGCGTCATAGCTGCAGGTTTTGACGTCATTCACCAGCTTCTCTGCACTTGTGCTGCACGCTATAAATACCACCTGTTCGAAACACGCTGAACATAACAGAAGACACAATACTAAGTCTTCGACCGAAATAAAAAACAACCACCATAGAAGACTGTTTGCCGTTGCTAATTCATTTTTTAATCTTTTCACATGGGAGAGCTCAAAACGAACAAATGCGTATGCGCACACATATATTCATACCATGCACGAGCACACATCATTAGACTGTAAGAGTGCCATACACAATCCACAACACTACCCTTTCAAAAAAAGCTACGAAGCGAAGTTATCTTGTCGGGAATTGAATGAAGCTCCTCTTTTCAAGATCCTGCAAGATGACTTTTCTTCGAAACAGTCTGTTTCTGTCAAATACTAAGATCGGATTCATATAAATAATAAACGTGCCAGCTCGCGTGTTTCTTCGGCATTTTAAAGAACATTGAGGCGTTTTCTTACTGAATTCATTATGACTTTGACCGAAAGAAAACTCAATGGATGTCAATCCGTTTGAAAGCCAGTGAATAATGGTTGTTCGCGTACAGTGTTTGACCTGTTACATCTAGAATGAGATCTGGTCATAATCAGGCGTCGTTAATGAACGTCTGACGCCGGGTTCCACCAATCAGAAGGGGAGCGCGACTAAAAACAAGGGGCGCTATTCTCATTACTAACCTTCTGGATTAAATTTGGCTTTCTGCGCCCACTGCAGTGTCTCGTTCGGTTTTGAAAATGGAAAAAAAAAATTGTTGACTCAGTTTTTCGATAGGGTAGAACGTGTGTGCGTGTGTGTGTGTGTGTGTGTGTGTGTGTGATAAGCCTGGATGCAAAATGTAATTGAAGTTCAGATGGAAAGGAAACTGTCGGAATAAACAACACCGTCAAACAAGGCACAGACATTGAAACAGAGTTCATGTTCGAGTAAGTACCGATTGCAACGACCTCCCCCCCCTCCCCCCTCTCCCCCCCCCCCCACCCTTTTTTTTCTCTCCCCTAGACATCTTACGAACATCTGGTGTGCGGACAATGTTCGTCGCTCAGGAGGAATCCAGTATGGTGTCACTGAAATTGACACCGGAAGACACACTGATCGTCAATTTCCAATGCTAGATGGTGACCAGAAACAAGCAAATTAGCAACATCACTGAACAACTATAAATATTACATCTAGATAGCTAACTATCGAGCCATATACATACTTGATAGCTAGCTAGATGTAATGTGTGTGTGTGTGTATATATATATATATATATATATAGAGGAGAGAGAGAGAGAGAGAGAGAGAGAGAGAGAGAGAGAGAGACAGACAGACAGACAGACACAGACAGACAGACGAGACAGACAGGCAGACAGAGATGTGTGTGTGTGCTGTGTGTGCGCGCGCGCTCGCGCGCGCGTGCGTGCGTGTGTATGTGTGTGAGACTCAGACTTTCATTGTCACGAGAAACCTTAAAGGTCTATACAGACAGCAGCAGGCATTATGAGAAATCATCAGGAATGGACAGACCACAATTCATCTTTGGCCCATACAGGGAGCCATTACTGTCTTTTCAAGTTCATGCCATCATGAACACATCCCGCCGTATGAATCCGTCAGTCGTCATGGCCTGGCATTTTCACTTGGGCCAAGGTTTTGGAAGCTTGGGTCTGGCATGTCTTTTGATAGCAGCTGTTCTGTCAGCTTCAATGGCAGCAGTTTGTGTCGAGACCAGCAGTCCGGAAAAGGAGCTTCATCTTCGCCCACACCACATGCTGAGCGTTTCCTGTCTTCTATTGCGCGTGCGTGCAAGCGTGCGTGGGTGGGTGGGTGCGTGCGTGCGTGCGTGTGCAGTTTTCTTTTGTTCTGTTATTTCGCGTGAGAGGCTAAGATAAGGAATCGGACTGTTTTTGCTACATTTTATGTTAAACGTTGAAATTTGATAAAGCCCCATAACCTTGTAGACGGAGGTGACAATGATTCGTTAAAGATTCATCTTGTGTAGGACACAGCATTTGGGACTTTGAATGCAACAACAACAACAACAACAACAAAAGAAAAAAAGAAAAAGAAAAAAAAATGTAAAAATACACAGAAAAACGTTTTTTGTTGTTGTTGTGTTGTTGTTGTGTTTGTTTTTTGTTGTTTTGTTTTTTTGAGAACATGTCAATTCGATTTTTTTTTAACCGTCTTTTGTAATGCTCACTTGAACATCCAATTATTCGGCCTCAGTACCACGCAGAACCGACCATCTGATTTTGTCAGGGCACAAAGACTGTAGATGTTCTGTAAAGCTTTCTATAATCACCCGCCAGGGAGCAGTTATGTCCCTTGACGTCTTACTGGAATACCCTGCGCGTGCCTTCACCCTGTGTGAACACAGCGTAGGCTTCCTAAGGGGGTACAGGATAGCTCCCAGATGATTTGTTTGGCCATTGAGGGCAGTAGTACTTCTCTGTGACCCATTCGCATCTACGAGTGTATCTTTTTTTTTCTTCTATCTATAATCATTCGAGTTTTGTATAATGGCAAAACCAGCATCTCGATATACTTGCTCCAATTTAGATGCTCTCATTTCTCATCACCAGTGAGCAGAGGGATCAGGTCACCCTGAGATTGTTGTTGTTGTTGTTGTTGTTGTTGTTGTTGTTGTTGTTGTCGTCGTACCCTGGCTAAAAGACTCCAGGGATCATCCAAACAGCCGAAGTACTTGAACACTGAGATTAATTCACTGTCTAGTTTTCTCCCAAGAAAACGTCAACATAGTCTGGGTCGTGACAAGGACTCCCTAACTGGGCCTGAAGTAAGTGCTGCAATGGAGAAGAATTCACCTTCTCCATGCGGTGTGCGAACAAATGTTTTCTAGAGCTAGGATCAAACCCTCCTCAATATACTGCAGCAGGGCGGCATTCATTGAGGTTGGGTGTTGCTTCTTCAACATTTTCTTCACTGCAGGGACACCCATCTTGTCGTCCACACTGGGGTCTAAATTGACAGCATCATAAACCACCAGACAGGTATCAGTTGGCGAGGGTGTGAGAGCTTTGTGGATGTGATCTAATTGCTGGAAACAGTCTTTTGTATCAATTTTTTTTTTCGTGGAGAATGCTGCAGAGTGTCTGTTATCCCAGTGGAAAGAAAATGTGCAGAATTTTACCAGCCGCCGTGGCGAAGTGGTTAGTGTCGCGGACTCCCGGCTGGGAAATCGTGGGTTCGAATCCCGACCGGCTCCTACCCAGAGGTTGAGTTTTTTGCTGCGGACTCAGTTGGGAAGACTGGGAACCACACAGTCGAGTTTCATCCACTTAATGGATGCGTTTCTGAGAGTGTTGCTCAAATTTCCTGACCAACGCTGCAGGTGCCTGTCTCTCGGCCTGGTTGACACCGGATATATTATGAAAGGAAGCGCAGAGTACAGCCCTGTCATGTAGTCTCAGACCGAAATGGAAATCCGTAGCATCATCTTAATCATCCTCATTCTCATCGATCAGCATTAAAAAAAAAAAAGTCTCAATTCTGTGGCCCTTCACGCCCTGCTCTCATGGTGACCTCAATTGCGATGTCTTCTCCACGTCTGTGGCCTTGGTTTGGTTCCGTCGGGGTCACCGGTATCGGCGAGTCCATGGGGGCTGTCTTTGGACGTACGTGGTGGCGCCCTCCGGAGAGGAGAGCTCACTCACTCCGGCTCCGCGACTAAGCAATTATTGTCGTCAGTAGGGGGCTTAGTAGGTGGTGTCCTGCGTTTGTTAGATCAGAACAGGCGCCACTGAACACCACCGAAGTGACTCGGCAGCAGTGCAGTGTCTCCTCCGGTGGGTTGCCTCTTGACATTGACTGCTCCCTGTGGATTGCCGGTGACGGGGCTGCGGCGGGGCCGACCGGCTGTGGCTGAAGACGACCAAAGAGGTCGAAACGCGTCGTGTTTTGTCTTGTAATTTTGTTTGTCCCTGTGTTGGCGGACTCGCTAAGAATTGGTTTTAGAATTTGTTTCAATATCCGCCTGTAGTCCCCTCACTTTGAAAGTAAAATGTGCAGAAGTTATGAATTGAGCATTTGACAGCCCGCTCAAGAGTTCGAAAAGCTGCAGCAGGGGGTAGGGAAGGGGGGTGGGGTTGGGGGGGGGGGGGTGGGGGGGGTCACTTCGCCAAAAATCCGTCCTATGTGTGTTTGTTGATATAATTTTTTTCAAACACATTCATAGCGCTAAAAACTGACTCCATTCCTCCATTCTTCCATTCCTGCCCAGTTTCCCACAGGAAAAGAAAGAGAAAAGAATATACATACGTACGTATATATATATATATAATATATATATATATATATATATATATATATATATATATATATATATGTGTGTGTGTGTGTGTGTGTGTGTGTGTGTGTGTGTGTGTGTGTATGTATACATATATATATATATATATATATATATATGTGTGTGTGTGTGTGTGTGTGTGTGTGTGTGTGTGTGTGTATGTGTGTGTGTGTGTGTGTGTGTGTGTGTGTGTGTATACATATATATATATATATGTATGTGTGTGTGTGTGTGTGTGTGTGTGTGTGTGTGTAGGTGTGTGTGTGTGTGTGTGTGTGTGTGTGTGTGTGTGTGTGTGTGTGGACGGAAATTATGTAACTTTTCACTCTTCACCGGCAGTATTCAAAAGACTAAATCTGAACGAAGCAGCAGTGTCGGCAAAAATTTTTTTTATTGAAATAGAATTGTGGCGTAAATTCCGAACGATTCATGAAAACTGTAATAACTTTCACATGCGGCAAATCGTTCCATGTTACAACAACCAGAATGCTGCATCGTTACGTATCGTGTGGAGATTGCCGCATTGTTACACTTTGCGCTGTAGCGCACAAGCTTTCTGGCACCGCTGTTAAGATGAAAGCATTCTGAAAATGAACGGCAGAAGGAAGAAAGACCCCTCAACGACCCCTCCAGGGGGCTCAGTGACCAGATGTCCACAGACCACTGCCCATTTGCCGAAAGGGGTTTTCTTAACATGACGCACAGACAGGCTAATGTTAATGTCCATGTTAAGCGGGAAAGAGGACATTTTCCTGAATAACACAGACGCTCTAATGCTCATGTCCCGGTGTGCAAGAAGAGAGAGAGAGAGACAGAGAGAGAGAGAGAGAGAGAGAGAGAGACAGAGAGAGAGAGAGACAGAGAGAGAGAGAGACAGACAGACAGACAGACACAGACAGACAGACAGACAGAGAGCATTAAACGGCAGACAGAAAGGAAGAGACTGGTTGTCTGATACGAAAACACACCCACCACATTCATACACCCAACCCCCCCCCCCCCCCTCCCCCTCCCTCCCTCTCTCATTACCCCCTTCCCCCGGTCCTGCGTCTTCACCCTCTCTGCTGCTTCTGCCCATAGTTCTATCTAATGACACACACTGACTTCTCTCACTCTATCATCACCCATCGTTTAGAATTGTCTTTTTTCGGCCTCCCACTCTTTTCTCTCCCTTTCCTCCCCCCCCCCCCCCCCCCCCCCCCCCCCCCCCCCCCCTCATTTACCCCCCCTTACCCCTCCCCTTTCCATCTTTTATGTTCAGGTAACTCAGCCTGGTTTAATGTTCGAAGAGTGGAGTCCCCTTTACCGCCTGCCGCCTCCGCTCCCCCCCCCCCCCCCCCTTTCCCCCTCTACTCTGGTATTATCTGTGAGTGAATACCATGGGAATGAATGCATGTGTGTGTGTGTGCGTGTGTGTGTGTGTGTGTTGCGGAGAGGGGGGGGGGGGGGTTGCACGACCAGTCACAGAGTCAATGTAGTTTCAGGTATGTAGGTGAATGTTGTAGGCCATTTATTTAGATGTAGGAAGATATCTACCATAGACGTTTGATATATTTCATTCACACAGTATGTCATTTTGCTTCAGATTAACAACTCCCTTCCCTTCCCTTCCCTTCCCTTCCCTTCCCTCTCTCTCTCTCTCTCTTTCATCGTTGTCGCTATTGCTATTAATGT
>JADBJO010003821.1:17500-20000 GCA_016801955.1 Conus betulinus
ATCCTTCAAGGATCGGCCACACGCCATAATTAGGATTTTGCGCTAAAACACTCAAGTGTTTTGAGATCTACCATACATTTGAGCTAGCATTAAAAGGTTAAACTGATCATTGATCAAAAGAACAACTCCTCACCAAATATTTCCCTTGTTTTGGGGGGATTTTCATCGATGAAATCACAAAACAATTCAAATACACGACCTTCTCCTTAGTTGACACACATTGCAGGCGTTGCACCCGCACGTGACCCTATCTTTGCGCCAGCCCAAAGCGCCCATTCCTTTCATTTTTATCTGTCTGCTTGGAACCACTGGGTTGTACCTTGATGGCCATGTGAAAAGAAATAAGGAGAATCAACTTCCAGACACAGTAAAAATTCTCGAAACAATCTAATTACGACAGTCTCTAAATACTCGACAGTCTATAAATAGTCGACTCCTTACGCAAGGCCTTGGCGCATTTTTTTTTTTTTTTATTGGTGTGCAGCCATAATTGCTCGCGTTTGCCGTACGAGGTCTGTTTCTCCCGACTGGGAGGAAGGAGGGGAACAACAACACTGAGCGAATTGTATGGCCCGACACA
Organism: Conus betulinus; assembly: GCA_016801955.1. Lineage (NCBI taxonomy): Eukaryota > Metazoa > Mollusca > Gastropoda > Neogastropoda > Conidae > Conus > Conus betulinus. The sequence continues at coordinate 18,081 of JADBJO010003821.1, forward strand.
ATAACATTGAAAAATGAAAAGAGAGAGAGATGGACAAATTGAGGAAATGTGACCGAGCTCGAGTCTAATCCAGCATTTTTCCGTTTGAAAGCCTTCCCATCTTGGTGACGAGCACAGGAGGACACATGTCGTCTTTGAGGGCCAGGGGGTCGAAGAGGAAATCCTCCCTAAGTATGGCCAGCCAACGTTATCAGTACAGCCATGAGTTAATCTGACAATAAATTGGTTTCAGCCAGTCAGTTAGTCAGTCAATAACAACAACAGTAGAAACATGCTCTCTCTCTCTCTCTCTCTCTCTCTCTCTCTCTCTCTCTCTCTCTCTCTCTCTCTCTCTCTCTCATCTATCTATCTATCTATATATGTATATGGATATGTATGTATGTATGTATATATATATATATATATATATATATATATATATATATATGTATGTGTGTGTGTGTGTGTGTGTGTGTGTGTGTGTGTGTGTGTTGTTGTTGTTGTTGTTGTTGTTGTTGTTGCTGTGTGTGTGTGTGTGTGTGTGTGTGTGTGTGTTGTTGTTGTTGTTGTTTGTTGTTGTTGTTGTTGTTGTGCGTGTGTACGCGCGCGCGATTTTTGTGTGATGCCTGTATTGAAACACATCATTCTGGAACCAAAATTTATTTTCTTTTTTTCTTTCTGTAGATGGTTTTGTACTGCTATAAATAAAGGGATTTTTTTTTTTTCATTATTTCATTATAGAAAATGTCTTTGCGGAAATTGGAATTAAAAATCATTTATGGAAAACATTAAAATGGGGAAAGTAATAACGAGAACCGTGATCATGAAAAACATATTGATTCATAAATATTGAGACAGTACAGAATTTCTACGAGACACGTTTTGGGATGTACAATTCCTGTCGGAATCGTTTAGGGATATTGAGAATTTCTATCAGAGTCACACTGGAAAAATCGTGAAATGTTTGAACATACTACAGATTTTGACATGCATTTATTTTAAAGTATCACTGCATTCACACAGAAGCCCATTTTCGGATACCACAGACTTGTTTTTTGTTGTTGTTGTTGTTGTTGTTGTTGCTAGAATGGTGTTTGAATATGAGACCTATCCCATTTTTTGTACTCCCAGTTCTTATAGAACAAGGAGTACATTAAAATGGGGACAAAGAAATGCTGTCTGTGTGTCTGTCTGTCTGTCCGTGGTCAAAATGTGTTCCACTCACTCCAGAAAAAAAACAAAACTCCTGGGCCGATCTTTCTGAAAATTTATAGGTATGTTCATTATGGGTCACGGATGATGCCCGATGTTTTATTTGACCAGAATAGCCGTTTTTCTAACGGTTTTTTACGGCCCCAAACTAGTTTTTCTTCTTTATGGAATATCTCAGTGACGAAATACATTATGACGCGTGTTTGATTGTGACGTCAAATACATTATGACGCATGTTTGTTGGTTGTGATGTTTTTTCAGGAAGACTGGGGGTAGTTTATATGCTTTGCATCTTGTTTATAATACTGACTGCCCCCATGAATCATTTGAAGATATGACTGGATCCCGAAATGAGTCATTTGAGACTATGACTAAATTCCCGTCACAGCTATTCGGGATGTTACAGAAATCTTTTAGAACGAAAGGACAACACTGAATTGCCACAAGATTCATTATGGAACACAGAATTCCAACAGCAGTTTTGATATAACCACAACTGCCAAAGAAGGCATTTGGCGGATATCATAGAATCGAAATGGGAGCCATTTGGGGATAGTCGAAATGCCTACAGGATTATTTCAGGAATGTATGCATGTGTGCGTACGCGTGCGCACGCGAGCTTATGCGATGTGCATCGGACAAAATAAGATTCATCAATACCCGCCCACTGTTAACCGTAGTAGTAGTGGGATATTCCAAATTCGCTTAGAAACAGTTTTTGCAGCTCGT
>JADBJO010003821.1:25000-30000 GCA_016801955.1 Conus betulinus
TGGCTGTTCACAGTTCCAGCCATTTAAATCAATGCGACAACCCCACTTCACTCCCATTCCCCCCGCAACTCTTACATTTCTCGCTCTCTTTAAAACGTGAGTACCCTTCCCTTCGATCGCCCAGCGGGCCAACCTGTAACATTCCCTATAACCGTCCACCTTTTAATTTTCTGAATGCACGCGTCCTGTGCCTTGTCGGTGGTCTCGCGCGCAGCTACCCTTTCCAAAAAAAAGCTGGATGGGGCTGCGGAAAAGGCCGTGAAGAGGGATTCTCCAGAAACGCGGTCGGGTTGTGGGGTGGAATATTAAGTGGACGTATTTAAAGCCGTTCACGGCTTCTCTGGGTCCAGGGGACACTCAGTTTGTGGCTGTGGTGTGGATCAGAATCGGAATCGGAAACAAAATCATTTTGTTGTATTAAGGTAAGATTCTACAGGATGTTCGTTGCCCTCTTCCGTATTAATTGCAGGTCTTTTTTGTGTGAAAAAAGTAATGTGACAACCGACATATAGTTTTATTCAAACATTTTCAAGTGCACGTTTTGTTGTGTGTGTGTGTGTGTGTGTGTGTGTGTGTGTGTGTGTGTTCTTTTTCATTTTCTTTTTTTTTCTTTCTTTTTTTTTTTTTTTTTTCCAGACGCGCAGCATGTCTATGATTTGTGTAATAATAAATTAATTACATTACTGATTTTTTTCCCTAAGAATTCTTGCCAATTTGCTCATTTACTTCACGTAGGCCGAAGACAGAAAAAAAAAAGTACGTGCAATTACACTCAGATGTTTAAGTACAAGTTCTCCCCAGACCAGGCTATATGCTTTAATTCAGTCGTTCACTTACTTTACTCAGAACGAAAAGACGGAATTTTAAGTACGTACATACATCACTTATGTCATACGTATACGTCATTAACGTCGTACGTCATACGAACGCCTCGTGTCGCTTTTCTTTTTTCACGAAAGTAGTGTATGTATTGTTGGTCTCATGATGTCAAAAATGCAAGTGGAAGCTGTATGGAAAGGCAAATTGTCAAAATGTTTAAATAGGCTGATGATTAATCAGATATTCTTCCTTGATAATGCTTGTCCTGGTTGGTATGCAATCACATATCATCGAGACGCATGAAGGAAAACCGACTGTCTTTGGCGGACGGAAAATATTGAGGCAAACAGTTTCACATATCAAATTGATGTTGATAATAAAACATTATTGAATATCGTTTTGGTCACTGAACAAAGTGTGTGTGTGTGTGTGTGTGTGTGTGTGTGTGTGTGTGTGTGTGTGTGTGTGATGATGATGATGATGATGATGATGATGATGCCGATCTTCATTTTCTATTGATTTTCTAGGAAGGGTTGATTTTTTTTTTTTTTTTTCAAGATGGAAGGCGGAAGGGGAGGGGGAGGTGGGGGAGGTATGAAAGTAAAGAGAATGAAGATGGATAACATGGAAAGCGTGGGGGAACTATTCAATGAAGAACATTTGTCATGCGAAAAAAAATAGAATGATGAAAAAATGCTAATAGATATAGTGATGAGAGAGAGAGAGAGAGAGAGAGAGAGAGAGAGAGAGAGAGAGAGAGAGAGAGAGAGAGCATATCCTGTTAAACCACCACAAAATGGAAAGACCAAAATTATAAAATAAAAAGGAACAGTTTTTGTCGTTTTGTTCTGTTATTTTCGCTGTCTAGTAACATCTCTCTCTCTCTCTCTCTCTCTCTCTCTCTCTCTCTGAGCTTAATGACGTTTCATAGGGAAATGAAAACGTAACAATATCTTTCAAGATAAAAATTAGCTTAGTTCAGGTGTTTATTTTTCACTGTTATTCCTGTCAGTTTAATCGTGCAGTTGTACACATTGGTTCCGTTCAAAATTCACCCCGTTATCGTTGGAAGAAAGTTCTCGCGTTTTAATCAGTGCATCAAATCAGGTAACCGTAGCTAATTTTTAAACCCAAAGGGCCAGTACCTTTGTTTCGCCCTGCTTATAGCTTAAGTTTTAAGGTTTGTTTTTTTTTTAATGGCAGCTATTGTTTGATTATATAGTCTGCAATTGAAGAGTTTACAGAACTGCAGGTGCTTAGTCATAATAGAAAACAATCCATATTTATAATGAATTGCACAAATGAGGTAATTTTCACTTCAATTGTCAGAACAGCAGCAATGTAAGAGTTTACTGGGCTTCACGGTGGTTTGTTATCATGGAAAACAGTTGATATCAATCTAATGAACTACACAAAGGAGCTCATTTTTCATTTTTCATTTCAAATGTCAGCATGGCAAGAAGTTGAAACGAAAATAACTAAGTTTCTGCTTTAGAAAAAAAAAAAAAAAAAAAAAAAAAAAGCAAAGCAAAGAAGGGGGGTGTGTGTGTGTGTGTGTGTGTGTGTAAAAACTAAATAAGGAAACAAATATAAATTCATTCTGAAAATCCAATTTTCTGTGGTTTATCTGCACAAAACCCATGGAATGAAGCAGTGTCAGGGTGGCGCAGTGTTTAGCTCACCGGTATCGCGGCTTGGACATTTGAGGTTCTAACTCTATCGTATTGTAGGGAGAGTGGGGAGGGGAAGGGGCAGAGAGTGTTTTCGGATGCAGGTACCCCACTCAGAACTAGAGACTGGGTTACAGGAACTGAAAATAATAATCTCGAGTTGTATCCTCAGAAGATGCGTCTCGAAGAGAGTGTTGCTCAAAATTTTCAACTAGCACCGCAGGTGTTTGTCTCTCTCGAGCCTGATGGACGAGGAAATATATTTTGAAATAAGTCATACGAAAACAGCCTGGTCAGATACTCTCAAAAAAAATGAAACTGCATCTAATCACTATCATATCATCATCGTCATCATCATCATCATCATCATCACTTATCTTTATCAAACTGAAAATAAGGAATGATTATGTGACATTCTGTGACTTTTCAGGCCCTCGTGATGACTGTCTTTTCATACTTTATGATGATGGTCGAACATGCAGTTCCACCGATTCATATGCTGTTTTGCTGTTTTGTCTGCCAAATTCACTGCCAGAAAAAATAAGAACGTCATGGGATTTCTCAACAACAACAACAACAAAAAAAAATTGGTCAATGAATCCTTTAGGATTAACCAGTGAATTTGCGTATCAATTTTACAAACTATAGGCATTCTGTGACTGAGGACCATTGATCGCAAAACACCTGATGATAGTATAGATTCAGAGCAAATAAACATTTTAATAATCGTTACTATCAATCGATCGAATGTAACTCTGTGTGTGCGTGTGTGTGTGTGTGTGTGTGTGTGCGTGCGTGCGTGCGTGCGTGCGTGCGTGCGTGCGTGCGTGTGTGTGTGTGTGTGTGTGTGTGTCTGTCTGTCTGTCTGTTTTTGTGTGCGCGCACTGGTGTGTGTGTGTGTGTGTGTGTGTGTGTGTGTGAGAGAGAGAGAGAGAGAGAGAGAGAGAGAGAGTATGCAGAGATTTCTTTTGACCATAAAATACCTTTAATTCCAGCCGCTATTTCACTTCCACCGTGATACTGAGGATGGAAAACCGGTTTCTCCCATAAAATGCCCGGGGAGCACATCTACCAGGGCGTTCTCTTCTTTGGGTACTCCCCGCCCAATGTGCTGGATGACGTCAAGAATTTCCCTGTGCGAGAAGATGACGTCTTCATCGTGACCTACCCCAAAGCGGGTGAGATTGTGTGGCCTCTGTGTGTGTGTGCGTGCGTGTGTGTGTGTGTGTGGCCAGAATACCTTGATGGGCGCTTAGGCACCCAGCAGTACTTTTCAGAACCTGCGTGTCATCTCAACCATGCTCACGGGCCAGAGAGATGACGTGGTAGGTTCAGACCAAAAGCCCATGTCACACTGGGCGAGTCGCTCGCTCCAGTGCGTTTTGATTTATGACGCTCGACAAGTCTGGGCCACTCTCTATGGCAGTATCCCGATGCTGCTCCCTCCGACTCCCCACCCACAGCCACACCCCAGCTGGTCCCTGCCGCCGCCCTGGCTGTGGCAATCCACTGGGACCAGTCAACGTAAAGTCGTCATGAGGCAACCCATCAGAGGAGACACTGCACTGCTGTTCAGCGGTGCCTTGTTCCGATCCAATGCAGGCAGGACACCACCCACTAAGAAGCGCTCTACCATAATTGCTTGGTCGCGGAGCAACGTGGAGGACGCCACCATGTCCGACCAACGACAGTCCTCATGAACTTTTTTTTTTTTTTCTTTTCTGTTCCATCTTCTGTGCCACCTCAGTGGCATGGCACTCACGACGAGCATTCCGAAACCCCCCCCCCCCCCCCACCCCACCCCCATCCCCCCTCCCTCCCTTCCGTCCACAGCCACAGCCCGGCCCGCTGCAGGCCCGGGGTCGGCAATCCACTGGGAGCAGTCAATGTCAAGTCGTCAAAGAGGCAACCCACTGGAAGAGACACTGCACTGCTACCGAGTCACTTCGGTGGTGTTTCAGTGTACATATATACGCAGGACACCACCTACTAAGCCCCCCCCCCCCCCCCCCCCCCCCCCCCCCCTCCTCCCCTAACGACGACAATAATAATTGCTTAGTCGCAGAGTCGGCGTGAGTGAGCTCTCCCTCCAGAGGGCGTTACCACGTCCGTCCAACGACAGCCCCTATGAACTTGCCGATAACGGTGACCTTGAAACGCACTGACCGAAGACAAAGATGTGGGGAGGAATTGAAACAGGTCACCATGACAGCAAGGCTTGAGGGGGCCGCAGGTTTGGGGGGACTTCCTTTTTTCTTTTTCTTTCTTTTCTTTCTTTCTTCCTTTTTTGTTTGTTTGTTTGTTTGTTTGTTTCGCTTTGTTTTGTTTTATTTTTTGTTTTTCTTCTTTTAATGCTGATCGATGAGGGTGAGGATGGTGGAGATGATCCAGTGGAGTCCCATTTCATTTCTTTTTGTCATTGTCATGGTCATTGTCACTCCCATTGTCGTTGCCTTTGTCATTTTCATTGTAACTGAAGTTGTCATTGTCATTTTCATTGTCACTGCCATT
>JADBJO010003821.1:37500-82500 GCA_016801955.1 Conus betulinus
TTTAAGATTTTGTTTAGATTTCCGCCTGCAGCAGTCGTTTCACTTTGCAACTAGATCTAGAAAACATTAGTTAAAAAAAAAAAACCTCTCAAACGTCAAAAAGTGTAAGCCTACGCGTTGCTCGTTCAGAAGCCTCTGGAGGAGCTGCAGCGGCTGGCGGCCTTTGTGGGCAAGGGGGATCTGCCGCCCGGCGTGTTGTCCCGCATCGCCGAGCACTGCAGCTTCAGCAGCATGAAGAACAACCCCATGACCAACCACCTGGACGTCTACTCCATCAACAGCCGCATCTCCCCTCTCCTCAGGAAAGGTGCGCTGGGCGCGGTGCTCTGGGCGCTGGGCGGGGGGCGGGCCGGGCTGAGCGGGCGGGCGGGAGCAAGCAACGAGGGTGGTGGGGGTAGAGAGGGTTGGGACGGGGATGGGGGTGATGATGATGAGGATGATGATGATGATGATGATGATAATGATAATGATGATGATGATGATGATGATGGTAGTGGCGGGGAGGGGAGGGGGTAGAGGAAGAGGGCGGAGAAGGGGTTTTTGTTAAACTGACTGACCGACCGGCGGTTTAACGACCGTCTTGATCGCCTGATCGATTTTGGTCAACTCTCTCTTGTTTAGGTGACTGATTGAATTTGGTCGCTGATTGACTGATCGACTGTCAGCAGCGGTCTTGATTGATCGAGCGATCACCTTAAGCAACTATCTTGATCGTTTGATCGATTGATTGACTTTTACTTGATCGATCGATTGATTGATTGATCACTTTTAAAGCATCGGTCTCGATCGTTTTGATTGACTTTTTCTTGATTGATTGATTGATTGATCGATTGGTCGATTGTCAACTTTCTTGCAGTATACAAACTATGACAGTCTATACTTCACACCTCCTTTGAAAAGAAAGAATTCGGGGGAAGGGGGTGGAAGGGGAGAGATGAATGGGTGGATGAAAGTTTATTGTGCCATCAGCTATAACCCTGCCGCCCTTTGGGTGGATGAGGTGGGTGAATGGATTGATGGGTGGATGGATGGATGGGTGGATGGAGTAATGGGTGGATGGATTGATGGGTGGATGGATTGATGGGTGGATGGAGTAATGGGTGGATGGATTGATGGGAGGATGGATGGATGGATGGATAATTATTTCGGTGGGCTGATGGATTAATGGGTTGATGGATGGATGGAAGGATAGATGGATGGATGGATAATTATTCTTGGTGGGCCGATGGATTAATGGGTTGATGGATGGACTGTTGGTTGGGTTGGTTTTTGGTGGGTGGATGTCACAGACAGAAAGAGACAGACCTGAGGACGAGAAAGACAAGAGACGGGGGTAAGCGGACAGGACAGAGAGAAACAGAGAAACACAGAGAGAGGGGGGGGAGGGGGGAGGGGACAGAGAGCCAGACAGACATGTGGAGAAAGTGCCACACTCAGGACGAAAGACAGAGAGAGAGAGAGAGAGAGAGAGAGAGAGAGAGAGAGAGAGACAGACAGAGGATAGATAGACAGAGATAGAAACAAACATGTGGAGAGAGAGAGCACACTCGGGACAAGAACAACAAAGAGAGAGACGGAGATAAGCAGAGAGAGAGAGAGAGAGAGAGAGAGAGAGAGACAGACAGACAGACAGACAGACAGACAGACAGACCGCCAGCCAGCCATAGAGCCGGACAGAGAGGAATCATACTCCATTCTGTCCGCTAGGCGAGGTGGGAGACTGGATGAGGCACTTCACAGTGGAGCAGAACGAGATGTTCGACCAGGTGTACTCCGAGAAGCTGGGTGCCCTGGACCTCCCCTTCAAGTACCGCCCAGCCAGCTCCCAGGCTTCGGTTCTGTAATCCCTGCTGTCCTTCTGATGTGTGTGGTCCCCCCTGGTCATTCATTTTTCATTCATCCATCCATTCTTAATCCCCGCGATAGGTGCTTGGGCTGTAAGGGTTTCAGCTCTCTTTCCTCGGTCATGTTCAGAATAATAAGAGCGCTTGTGTAGCATCTTCTTAGCTTAAACCAAACAAAAAAAAAAAAAAAAAAAAAAGAAAAGAAAAGAAAAGAAAAGAAAAAAAACCCTCAGAGTTCGTTCTCAGAAGAGAACGTAAAAAATTTACAAACCCTTTATGAACTTTTAGGTCTCAGTTGTACTAATTTTCCAAACTCAAGAATACTTGTAAGTTGCGCTTAATATAAACAAACAAACAAAACCTTGGCACGTTGTGTATAACCTTATATGTTCTTTCAGACTAGAGGCTATCAGCTCTGATCAGTGAAAGCAGAATAACGCTACAATTCGTAGGTCCCATTTCCTAGGATCTCCAAATAACTTTGAAGTTCCAGCACATAGCCTTCAAATCCATGTTGTTTACTGAATTCACTTGCAAGATCCAAACTTTTTGTTGTTTTGTTTTTATTTGAAGGAACACCATCGAAATCTTACAAAGTTTTGCAAACCCAGGTACGTTTTTCAGACTTTGAAAACTTCAGTTTTTTTCCAAACTTTTCGAATCCAATAATTAAGGACCACACCAGCCCTGCCATGATGGTTGTTTTCTTCTTCAAAAACAGTCCTTTGCATCAAGAAAACCATGACTAGCAGTGTAGAAACGGCAATTACTACTAATGTAGTAGCTTCATAGTGATTCCTTTGGAGTTCAGCCTGATGCGGCAATGAAACATCATCATCATGAACATGTAGGACCCATGAAAATGCATGATTATGACTCCTGAACTCCGGTGATTAAGGATTATACTCATGCACCTTGATAACACGTGACAGACCGAGGGCCTAAACACTTGCCATGGAAAGGTGCAGGATGCCAGGAAGCTGGAAATAACAGTGCCATGATTTAACCCCTTTCACTGCTCATAGCTCATTAGGGCCAAAAGACTTGTCATCTTTCTTCTGGTTTTAAATGATACTTGAACCGTGTTACAATCAGTGAAAACAATGGTCATTTCGGCCTCTGAATGATGTGTTTAATATTAGGATTGCTGTTTCCTGACAGTCATAGATTCTTCCACCTGAAAAAAAAAGAAAAAAAAAAAAAAAAAAAAAAGAGAAACAAGTCTTGCTGAAGGAATGAAAATAAGGTAACCGCTAAATGAACTGAGCAAACAAATAATAACATGGAAGCAGTGCGTTTCGATCTGGAGGACTTCTACAGCTGAGACAAACAAAACATTGCCGAAACTGTCCCAAGCTTTAAACAGTTGCATCTGTGTTGTTGTCTTTACTTGGCTCATTCGTTGAGATAGTAAGGGCGTTTTCACTGTGTGTAAGCAGACAGCATCTTTTGTGGTTTTCTTTTTTTTTTCAAGCACCCATTCATGTCTTGTTATGGTAAGTGACGCTCGAAATTCCATCACATTTGTTACTCATGGTACTTTTCCTTCTTCTGCATTCTTCTCCCTACGGTTTTAGCGTGCGTTGGTTCAGTTCAAACACAATTCCAGATAGTTACTATTTGTAGTTACTGTTTGTATGAACATGTCACGTTAATAGGGGTCTTGTGAGGTGTGTTTTCCTGTATTCATATTACAAGGCTAATGGGATTTTCTGAAGTGGGTTCTTGTATTCAGGCATACTATGATGTTGCTCGGATTCAGTGATAGATAGATAGATAGTTATAAAGGACAAGCCCTTTCCACCATAAAGAGGTGATACCCGGATTCAGTGAACCAGTTCTGTTCATCCGTACAAGCTCTGTTGTGACTAGGGTTCTGAGCCAGTGGGTTCTCACTGTGTTCACATATATTGCACTGCTGTTGGGCTCCAGTAAAGTGGGTTCTTAACGTACTCACACATATCGTTCTGGGGTTCTGTGAAATGGGTTCTTACTGTTTACATTCGAACCATAAAGTGGCCAACATTCTGCAAGTACACTCTTGTATTCTTCCATGTTGCATTCTTGCCAGAGTACAGTGTAGCGAGTTCATATACTGCAGTGCAGTATTAAGACATATTAAACTAAGACTGGGTTCAATATGGGGTTTCCAATCTTATTCATATCTATCACGTTGTTGTTAGTGTTCAGTAAAGTATGTTCCTACCGTTTTCATAAACATTAAGTTCATGCTGTAGTTCAATGAAGTGGGTTCCTGCTGTGATCATACAAACTAAATAGAGGGATTCTGTGAAATGTGGTCTGATCATGTTCACATACAGATGTGATCTCATTGTGATATATACATATGTATACCAATCAACAAAGAGGGTTCTCTCTGTTTTCATGCATAATTCACTGTCACAAAAACTTGGTGAAAAGAACCACCTGCCATGGCGAAGTTGGTGTTGCGGACTCCTGGCTGGGAGGTCATGGGTTCGATTCCCATAAGAGTCATGTAGGATTTTTCTGCCCCGACCGGCTCCTACCCAGAGTTGAGTTTGCTACAGGCTCAGTTGGGAAGACTGGGACCACACAGCCGAGTTTCATCCACTAAATAGATGCGTCTCTGAGAATGTTGCTCACTTTTCCTGATCAATACTTCAGGTGTCTATATTTCTTGGGCCTGGTTGACGCCAGGATATATTATGAAAGTAAGCTTAGAGTACAGCCCTGTCATGGCGTCTCAGATCATAATGGAAATCCGGAGCATCTTCATCACCCTCTTTCTCATCGATCAGCATTTTACAAAAAAGTTTCAAATTCTGTGGCCCTCCTGGCCCTGCTCTCATGGTGACTTCAAGTTTTGATGCCCTTTCCACGTCTCTGGCTTTAGTTCGAGTCCATTGTGGTCAACGGTACAGGCAAATTCATGGGGACTGTCATTGGACAGATGTGGTGGTGTCCTCCGGAGGGACAGCTTACTCATGCCAGATCCATGACTTAGCAATTATTGTTGTCAGCAGGGGCCTTAGCAAGTGGTGTCCTGCGAATGTTGTATCAGAACAGGCACTACTGAACACTACCGAAGTGACCTGGCAGAAATGCATGCAGTGTGTCCTCCGGTGGGTTGCCTCTTGATGACTTGACACTGACTGCTCCCTGTGGATTGCCAGTGCCCGGACTGCGGCAGGCCGGGCCGAACTGTGGAAGGGAGGGATGAAGATGTCAGAATGAGCAGAGTGAGTGCAATGCCACCGAGTGGCACTCTATAAACATTCCACCACAACTGGAGATCCTTGAAGAGGGTTTTCAATACATTAATATACATTACACTGCACCAGAGGACTGGTGGTGAGGGGTCTCAATACACACTACTCTGGGGTTAAAAGCCAGACCATGATAATGCAATGCAACTTAAATCTGCCAACCACAATGCTTGATTCAATCCAAACCACATCCAGTCATCCCAGTGCTGACAGCATGATCATCCTTTCTTTTCTTCTTATTCTCAATCACTAGGAAAACGATCTTAAAGATAGGCCACAAGGTAGTGTTAGTCATGGGTGCTGTTTGTAAATAAAATAAGTACATTCTGATGCCCGAGTTTTGAGACACAGAATTCTGTGTGTATGTGTTTGTGTCTGTGCGACAAAGTCTAATGTTTAAAATTTAAACAGAATCATGAGTTACAAATTTCACACACACACACACACACACACACACACACACACAGATCAGGAAAGAAACTTGGCAAAGAAAGACTGCACACTGCTTGGAAGAAAAGCAGGAACAAAACAAGGAACAAGTTTTGAAGTCAAAGCTCAATGAATCTTTCATTCCCTTCATCATCAAAAACTTACTCTCAAATCATGTCAAAATGCTGGACAATATTTAATCAAAACTGATATTTCAACACGCAATAGATCCTTTTAAAACTGTTCATACATATTAACAACAAACTCACGAATTTCCAAGAATGTCTGTACCACCTTGTTCAAACCACAAAAGGGGTCACTGACGAACTGGGACAGATGGACACACAGCTGAAGGTAATGCAGTTTCAAGATTCTGAACACATAAGTCAACACAGAGGCTGAAACACACAACACAACAGGTCTGAACAAGCCCCTCTGTTCCCAATTCAAAACACGTCTCTTTCTGCACCAACACAGCGGATGAAGTCACTGACGATACTGATTATGATGACGACGACGATGATGATGATGACGATTGCCATCACAATGATACAGACAACCGTCAATCATGGAAATTACCTTGCTCAAGTGATGTTCATGTCGCCCTGCAAAGTCTCTCTAGTTTTGCTAACTCTTGCAGCCAACTGCACTGTTCCCAGTTAGCAAAAGCCTGAAGGAAACTCAAAGAGGATGCTCCTTTTCTTCAGCGCATGGGAATGCAATGATGGTGGAAAATGCACACATTTCCTTTTTGACCTGAAAGACAACTCAACCTTGTCTGTACTAAACATGACATGGATTTAAATCCGATGGTGGATGGGGTACAAAACTGTCCACAGTCATGTCCAGTGGACAGCCATCCATTCCTGTCAGCCACAGTCACACTTAGTTCAGTTGAAGGCATACATATCAGGGCTATCATCTGGCCGAGGTCAGTTCCTAACAGACTCAACCTGAACATGTTTTTGAAAGTTTGAAAGTGCTAAATCAAAACACGGTACCAATGGCGGCCACTTCTGCAACAACTGTTATCCCAAAATGGTGTGATTTAACACTCAAAGCTTCCCAAATAAGCCAAACGGGAAACACTATGGAGGGTTGTCTGCAACAGGCAGCACTGTGTACATCGCTGGCTATCTGGTTACGGCAGATGGCCAATACAGGAAAGAAGGGTGATTAAAATATCAAAAACATGCAGACCGGAGCTATCAAGCTTTTTTTTTTTTTTTTTTTAAACAACTTTCAAACCAGACATTTTTCTTTTTAACTCAAGTTGGGTACAGCATAGCTGCCAACCTATAGGGGTGAACACGTCAGTCATTGCAGCGGTGGGACAGATCTGAAAGGACACATCCTCCCCTGCCACTCGCTTGTCCTCCGCAGTTCCTTCACTAAGGTAAAGGTGACCTCTAAAGCTGCAGTATTTTTCAGATACACAAAATCTTTCAAAGTGAACAAACAACATCAGACACCAGCAAATCAACAATGCAGATAAGCAATGTGGCCAAGAAACAATCATCATGCGACCTGCCTTGATGAGGAAACTATTAAGATGTGTCATGAACCATTTCATGTTTTTCAAGGAAAACAGTGGTTTTGAATGGTAGGGCTGAATCAGTAAACCTTACAGGAAGAAGTGGAAGAGCCGGCAGGTGTAATATATACATAAACACCATTCTCTCCCAGTCTGTTGTCCCCTCCTCCCCTTCCTCATAAGCTCACACACACACACACACACACACACACACACATCCATACACATACACATGTGTGTACACAATCTCATTCTGCAGCAAGAACATGGGCATTCTCACATCCACTACACACACACATATACTTTCTCCTTTTTCCTCATGCACTGTTGTTCTGATGGTGTCAGCGTAGTTTAAGACCCCCCCCCTCCCCCCCCCTTCTCACTCTTCATCCTCCACAACCCCTCACCCACCTCCATCGCACTCTCCTCGGATGGTCCTCCGAGGTGAGTGTGGATGTCAATTCTGAATGTACCTCTCTGATACAGCCAGTTCAACTCCTTTACAGTTTACCTCCACAAAAGGTCTTCACACAACCTGACATTGACCATGATCATTTATACTACATGCTTTTTCCCCTTTTTTTTTTTATTTTCAAATGAATGGTGTGCGACCCCCCCCCCCCAAAAAAAAAAGGTGCTTTAAAACTCTGGTTCAATTCTAAATCATGAAGTGTTGGCAAAATTAACAAGCAAGTCTATGCCTCTCACCAAACTCCCCCCCCCCCCCCCCCCCCCCCCCCCCCCCCCCGACCCTCCACTCCTCCTAACACACCACCTCCCCCCACGATATTTATTTCAACTCTCCATGATGAAGATGCTGTCTTAACCACTAAACAACCACTGTTGCTCTTGGATGCAAGCAAAATTGGTTTCGTCGTCGCTTTGTTTGGGTTTTCTTTTCTACATTTTCCTTCTTGGAGCGTTTACTGCAATGCACCTTCTTCGAAGCCCCAGAAACTCCTCCTCATCTACTTCAAAGTTTTGGAACAACATCCAGCTGCTCATCCTCACTGAAAGCCCCTAGTCTCACCCTCTGCATCCATCTCTCACACATGTACTGAGACATACACACATTCCTTTGTGATCACCTTCAGGTTCTGGAAATGTTAACTCCACGTGGGTTTTTTTTAACGAGTTTCAGAATTCTTATGGAGGGAGACAATTGTGTGAGGTGGGGGTTGGAAGCTGGATTTTTTTGTTTTTGTTTTTTTTTTTTTTGGTTCAAGACAATTGATTGACAAGTCACACAGGCTTGACAAAGATATTCATGACAAGGTTTACTGACAAACAAGCTTGAAGCCTCACTTCACTATCAGCCAGCACAGGCAGATGTACCACAAGTCCTGCCCTACACACCCACCCGCCCTGAACAACACTGCCGCTTGGGACAACACTTCCCTCTCCCCCCACACACACACACAAAGCAAGCACATCCATGAACACATCAACGCTGGAAGGCGACCGCAGACACTGTGGGAGCAGGCCAACACAGGAGGACCAGGGACCAGGAGACAGGAAGGTCTGGTGAGTACCAGGAGATCGTGTGCAGGCCCCAGCTCAAAGGGCCAGTTCCATCTTGCCGTCACACTCCGAGTCCTTGCGTTCCACAAAGTCGCGGCCCTGCCGGAACAACTGCATGCTCAGCTTGCACAGGTCGGTGTCCATGACGTGGGTGGGGAAGACAGCGGGCTGCTCGTACACCTGCCGCAGAACATCATATCCCCTTCATCCAGTGACACTTGCATTCAGCTTTATTCTGTCCCCTCTATGCTGAACAAAGTGTAAATTTTATAACAGTACAACAACAAAAAGACATACAAATAGCCATATAGTCAGACACTGGCTTTCCATGGATGTGCTTTACATGTTCCCTGCCAGGCAGCCAGACTGCCACAAGAAAGCTGCCATGTTATGGATGATCTGTTACCAGAAGCATGGGACAAGAATTCCTAGAACAGACTGGGACATGGGCTATGAAAACAGACAGGCTGTAAGCACAGGCCTAAAATAAAAAAAAAGAAAGAAAGAAAAAAAAGGTCACAGAATTACAAAAAAAGACAATTTCCAGAAGCAGGGATACAATCCGCATTTTAAGAGCCCCCGGCATCCCCACAAAGAAGTCATCATCCACACTACCTTTGGGATCAGCCTGACAGTGCTGTTGAGCCATTTCGATCAGTTCAGTGTTGACAAAGAGATGGCAACACTTTGCATCATTCCACACTAAACAACAGGAAAGGAGTCTGAGCAAACTGCTGTTGATCTTCACTGTGTCATCAAAGACCCGAAGCAAACTAAACAGGCAAGACACACCAGCCCACCCCAAGACAGTTTCATTGTTGAATTCTACCTCACAGGCAGCGTACATGGCACAGGCTGCACCGACCTGTGCAGAATGCACAGGAACTGTTGGGAATAAACTGGTTAAAACGTCTGTTCATGTATTTTCTAGGAGCCGGTGGAAATGTCAGCAACAGCAAGCTTCCTTGGTTGCTTTGGGCCAGACACTAAGCTGAAGAAGTGGATGTGCAGGAAGAAAAGCAAAATGCCAACTCCTGAGCATCACACTTTCTCACTGATTACTGATTGTAACAATGAAGATTACTGGCTGTGAGCCGAGTGAAATGCTACAGCTACACAATCTGATGGCCTCAGTAAATCATGCAAGTGTTCAGTGACATCTGCTGTCACCTGA
Organism: Conus betulinus; assembly: GCA_016801955.1. NCBI lineage: Eukaryota > Metazoa > Mollusca > Gastropoda > Neogastropoda > Conidae > Conus > Conus betulinus. Next base: position 47,251 of record JADBJO010003821.1, read on the forward strand.
TGGACCTCTGCATCAGTTTCTTCACCTCAACATACAATAAGTGACCATAAATCCATACACAAAATAATTCAGCAAAAGCACCAGGGATGGCGCCCTTGGTCGACCAAAATATCAGCACATCTGTTTTCTGGACAACAGTACTTCACTGTTAAGCAAAAGTGTAAAAAAACAACACATAACTACCAATTTCTAAGAATATCTCTCTCTCTCTCTCTCTCTCTTTCTCTCTCTCTCCATCTATCAATCTACGAAAAAAAAAATGTATATATTCTCCTGAACATTTCTATCTGAACATTTATCCCACACCTGGCAACACCCAAACCAAACAGAAACAGTGTCATCCTCACCTTGTCCACCTTACACAGCTGCCGACGGATTTCCAGGTCGCGACGTGCGCACAGGGCCCGGCGGAAAGGTCCCAAGTTGCGCAGCAGGTTGGCCCGCTCACGCTTCTGCCGCACACTGGCCATGTGCAGAACAGGGACGTCCGACAGAAGGCTGGTGTCCAGCTTCTTCACCCCCTTGGTCTGCGCCGTTTCCGACGACTGGTCCACGTTCTCTTTGTCCTTCACGTTTTCCTTGCCATCTTGTGCAAAGATTAAAGAAAGAAAAAATGTGAGAATACTGATGCGTTTTACCAGATTGTGAACGTAGGTCTCAGTGTTGGTCTGTTAAATGAGATGGTAAATCAATGCCCTGTGCCCAGCATGCTGTCAGCTCATGTGAAAAACCTTATGGCATCGAGGGAGTTATCCTTGGCAAAATTCTGAAGAAAAAAAAATCAACTGTGACAGGTCAGCGAAACATATATAAGCCTTTTTGTTTTGTTTTGTTTAATTTGCGAATCCAATCTCTTGTTCTCCCAGTAGTATCACTTTCACATCACTCCCTCTGGCTCCCAAACACAAAACCACATCAGTTTGTATTACTTTCACATCATTACTTCTGGCTCCCAAACACAAAGCCACATCAGTTTGTATTACTTCCACACACATCAGTTTGTATTACTTTCACACTCCCTCTGGCTCCCAAACACAAAGCCACATCAGTTGGTATCACTTTCACATCACCCCCCTCTGGCTCCCAAACACAAAGCCACATCAGTTAGTATTACTTCCACATCACTCCCTCTGGCTCCCAAACACAAAGCCACATCAGTCTGTACCATCACAGCCCCAGCACTAGCAGTCCACAAGGTGCCAACAGAATCAAGATGTAATGAGGCAGCCCACCAGAGGAGACACTGCCCTGCTGCTGAGTAACAAGTGTTCAGTGATGCCTGTTCTGACCCAGAACAAGAAGGACACCATCGTCTATACCCCCTACTCATAACTATTGTTTGGTCATGCAGCCAGTACAAGCAAGCACTCCCCCTTCAAAAAGTATCATTCTAGCCATTCAGTGACAGACCCTATGAACTGGTCAATTACCGACAGCTTTGACCAATTCACCATGAGCCATCTGCTCTTGCTCTTGCAGCTGCCATTTGCGATGTACTTTGATTCAAATGAACAAACCAACCAACCACCAACCGAGCCATTTTGCTTCCTACCTGGAATGGAAAGTGACCAATAAACCCAATGGGTGACAGTGACAGAGGATACTCCCTCTGACATATCTATGGATGATCAGCTGTTCAAGTTTCTCTGAATGGACAACAGCTAAGACAATGGCGTATGCAGTTTGTGTATTCAAAATCACTTAAAACTTAAGTGGCAGTGTGCTACATCACTAAGAAATACAGAGTTGCTGTTGATGTGCAGCCTGAATTTGGATCTGCCCAGTGAAGGGGAGTGAAGGAGACTGACCTCAACGGTCAGTTACAAACATCAACAACACACAGACAGATACATGTGCAGCAAACTACAGATCATATTTTCATACACAACTAAGTACAATTCAACATTGCTAAGTTTGTTGGTTTGTTGTTTTATCAGAACAGCATCTCAGGTCTTGTAGAACTGTCTGTTCCTCTGGAACATGAATCTGGTAGTTAGTTTCACTTTGATGCATAAAAACTAAAGGTAGGTAAAAGGTTGAATATCATTCAAAGAAAACTGGCCGATTTCCTTGTTTAACCCTGACTTACAACCTACAGCAAACCTGAAACAGATGGCCAGGGGAACTCCAAAGGTGCTCTGTTCTCAACACATAACCAAGCCACAGACATCAGTCAAATTTTCCCCACAGACATACGCCAAATTTTCCGTGCAGACATAAGCCAAATTTTTCCAGCAGACATAAGCCAATTTTCTCCTCCAGACATAAGCCAATTTTTCCCGCAGACATCAGCCAAATTTTCCGTGCAGACATCAGCCAAATTCCCCCCACAGACATCAGCCCAGTAACACTGTAAACAGCCGGATCCTCACCTTCCAAGGGCACGCCTTCTTTGCATATGGCCTCGACCTTTTCAAACAAGGAGTCGCCGGCGAGGGCACGTGATATGCCGATCTGGCGGAAGACGTTGGCAGGGTGGAAGCGTTTCAGGAGAGACCCTGTGGTCTGTCGGGGCGTGGGCTGCTTGGCCAGGCTGGCCCAGTCGATGTCCAGCACACTGACGATATCTGTCACGATATCAAAAACACCTGCCATGCACAGTTTCAATAACGATAACCTCAACCACAGTCACGGTTCATGAACAACACAATGTCTGATGAACAAAACCAGCCATTGACACAAGTTCAAGGTCACAAGGTCAAACACAGATTCTTAAACATTTGCACTCTTTTCCTTGAAAGCAGCAGCAACACCAAACATCTGATTGATAGAGACCCAACAGAATAAGGTTCCATATCTCCCAGTTTCCTGTTTGACCCATAACAACAAAGGTCATTGTTAGAACAAAAAGAGAAATTTTTTTCTGGAATGATTTTGATGCAGTTTGGATGAACAGAATCAGGTAAACAATCAAAACCTGTGCAAACATCTGCTTATTATAAACAAAAAATCTTGGTTGGTTCTTCTTCTTCTTCTCTCTCTCTCTTTCTCCTTTTTCTTTTTTTTTTAGAATATATTTTTTTTCTTTTTAGGGGGTGGGGGATGCTTGGGGGGAGGGGGGGGGGGGGGGGGGGGGGGGGGGGGGCAGGAAAACTCAACACAGAGATGAAAAACTAGTTCTTGATATCTGTATCATCTATGATCTATACAAAATTGACTTAAATCACTAAAGTGCCTTGATTTGAATTTTCATATGACTGCGTGAAGGTCAAGATCATGAAGGTCAAGGTCATATGTGATGTACATCACATGAATGAAAAACAAACAACAAAAGAAACAAAAACAGCAACCACAACAAAACATCCAAATGAATGTATTCAAGCAACACACCATTGTTTAATTTAAAAAAAAAAAAAAGCAATGTTGGAGCCGATCATGTATGACACATACAAACCCACAATGACAAACTTGTGTTTCTTTTCTCTTTCTTTCGCTGGTGCTAAACGGCAGACTCCACTCACTCTGTGTCTGTTTGTCCCCGTCCTCTGCTTCAAAGTCGCTCTCGTCTGAGGAAATCTTCTCGTAATCGTCATCTGCAACACACAGCAGCAAACCTGTCAGCATCATCTATCAAAGTTGGTTGCCTCCACCTTCTTTCCTGTCACTCCTGCGCAGCTCATTCCTACTCCTCCATACGCAGCCGCACCCAGACCCATCCTGTTGTAGTCTAACTGTGGGTAGTCCATACAGAGCAATATCAATATCAGGCCAAACGAGGCAGTTTAAGTCAAACCAACCGTGGACCCATGGCAAGACTGGAATGTCATCATGAATTACGATGCTGCGCTGTTATCCAGTCACTCTGATTGGCTTCCATGGCTCTGTTCTGATCTAACATATGCAGCACTTTACATACTGAAAGCCCTGGTTGATGACAGCATTTTTTCTTAAACATGGCTCATGTGTAGGGCCTGTAGCAAAATGATTAGAGCATTCGCCTGCAGAGCTAATAGCCATGAGTTTGAACTGCGCGTGAGATGACTTTTTTTTTTCATCTTAAAAACACTCTCTGTCCACCAAGCAGTAGATGGGCACGTGACTCAGTTCAGGGAAGGTTAAAGGCAGTGGAAGGAGAGGGATAGGCCCTGCCTTCCATCACGCCATGCCCTTGACACAGTGAACCTCTGACAGTTTACTGTCCCTGTGGCCAGTAGGCTATGGGAACTTTAACCTTTAGCTTTACTCATACACTGTGATTGACATCAAGACTATTCCAAAATAGGTTTTGAAATTTTAAAAAAAGGAAAATGGAGCAGAGACCACAGCACACATATGAAGAAGAAGGAGGAGGAAGAGGAGGAGGAGAAGAAGAAGAAGAAGAAAGAAGAAGAGAAAGAAGACGGAGACAAAGAAGAAGAAGAGAAGAGAAGAAGAAGAGAAGAAGAAGAAGAAGAAAATGAAGGAATATCAAACTGGAACCATACCCAGCAGTTTTCAAATATCTAACAGATGCATCACTGAGACGAGTCGCTAAAATTTCCTTACAATCTAGTGGATGTCTTAAATCTCTTGGGCCTGGTTGATGCCTAGATTCCTTATGGAAGGAGGCCCAGAGAACAGTTTCTGTGCAGCCTCAGACCAAAATGGAACTCAGTTCCCATCATCTTTATCCTCACCATCACCAGTCATCCCAGAAAAGATAAACCCGACATTCTGTGGCCGCTCAGTTTGGCATTCCTCTCCTCCTCCTTGCCCTTGTTCGAGTTCATGTCAAGGCTGTCAGTATCTGCAGAGTCTTTGTATAGACTTTAAACTAGTAGATGAGAGTTACAGGGGCTGGTTGCTGCTGCTGCTTGAGGTTCGTTTTGTTGCTCTGATGTCACTAACAACAATGTACTGGACTCCCGTTTCCATGGACTAAGATAGCGTCTTTCTACACAGACACAGTGGATATTACAGTATCAGTAAGTTCAAAAGGACTGTTGTTGTATGGATAACCCCTGAAGGAAAATGCTAACTCATACTGGCTCCATGTACAAGCCACTGTTGTCATTAAATGGGGGCTTAGGAGGTGGTTTCCTGTGGCGCCAATGAACAAAACCAAAAATGATTAGGTAGCAATGCAGCATTGCCTCTGGTGGGTTGCTTAGCGATGACAAATACGGACTATCCCCAGTGAGCTGCCACTGTTGCACCTGTGTTTGTAGCCGTCAGAACACAAATAAGCGGCATGGGAGCAGAGGAAGTGATAGGATTTAAAAAAAAAAAAAAAAAAAAGCAGCAGTCTCAAAAAAAAAAAAAAAAGAAAAAGAAAAAAATGAACTCAATGTAGGCACACATATAAGGAGAAATCAGAACTGAGGCCACCCATGGAACATGGCACTATGGGCTCAGGCATTCTCTTTCTTCACTTTATTATGATCACTGCGGATAAAGATTAAGATGATGATGTCGTGATGCTAGGAGCTCCGTTTTTGTCTGCAATGACTTGACTGGGCTATACTCTAGTTATCTTGATCTATCTGCAAATTCCCAGTGGTTTAACACACCATTGCAACATCCTCCTCTGACAGCAACAAACCAACCCAACACTATCGCCCCATACACCAACTTACATTCCGAATTAGCTTTCTGCTACAGTTCCAGTCTGGAATGACTATTTCCATGTCTCCTGTTTGGGAAAACCATCGTCTGTTCCGTGGATGTTCCGGTCACAGCACTCAAATCTTTCTTTAAACCCTTGACCTGGCTGAACTTTAGTGAATGAAGGTTTGGTTTATACACTGATTTGAAGGAGAGTTGCTATACTTTGTGTAAATGTTAAACATGTCACTGGTTCCCCTGAGTGAACACTGCCGTCCCCAAGTGAAACACGTCCCAAGACAGAGAGTGGTGACTGGCAACTCAGTCTGTGACCAGTCTATCTACCCTATCCATTACAAGGAGGCCACAGCTCCTCTCTGACTGGCACACCCATCAGCAGCAGTCAAGGGGCTAAGGATTCCCTTTTACAGTAGCAAGTATGCCCATCAATCTGCTTAGGTCATACCTGGTACAAAGTTCAAGAAGACTTCAACCTTAGACACGTTTTGGGGCCATGATGGGGCGTAAAAGCATTCATTTTGTAATGCTTAAAAGTCATTCACACATACTCAGTGTGCGATTTCACGAGGAGCAGAATAATTTCCCAGTCAGTGTATTGCATTAATGTTGATGTAAAAAAAAAAAAAGGGACCACAGCATAAATTCATGTAAATACACATGAACACACAAGTATTCACACTCACACATACACACACCCAAACAAAAACATAGTGAATAAAATGCTCTCCAACCCTCCCTCATCCAAGTCTACTCCCTTCATCAACTGTTCCCTCCAACACATACCATCAGGAAAAAAAAAAAATCAAAGATGGAACAAAACCCAATCCCCCCCCCCCCCCCCCCCCCCCCCCCCCCCCCCCCCCCCACAAAATCCACAACAAAAATATGTACACTACACTGACATGTTTCTGCTTGAATTTTGGCTTCTCTGTCCAGCCAGAAACTGTTCTTTTTCTGCTCAACAAGCAAGATTTCAAAGGGCAACAACTCACACAACATGTTCTTCAGGCTGGCGTCCTTGCTGTCATCAGCACTATCATGGGCCATGGATGACTCCCCGCGACCCTCCACACCATCACGGCCTTGACCTCTGTGTAAACCCAACACATGCACGATAAGGTCAAAGATCGGCGATTCACATTCATACTCACTCATGATGATGGCTGGCTAGATATCAGCAATACATTTACCAGCATATTGGAATGTACTCAGGCTGGGGAACAGAATGATCTGATCTATAACTAGCATCAGACATCAATCCTAATTAGAAGTGCATCCCAGTTATCAGCTAAATGAAGTGTACAGCAATGGCTAATAACAAAAGCAACCCAATAATTGCCAATACCAGCTGAACAGATCCATGTCTATTTACATGAGTATTCCACAAATCAGCAATGCAAGTCGTACAAAATCAATGCCAGAGTATCCTGTTTATTGGCAACAGGAGCCAAACAAATCAATTCCTTATTATGACAGTTATCAACAATACAGGTTGCTTAGATCAATGATCAGTCACAAGTATATACCAGTTAACAGCAATACGTGTGGCACAAATCAAAGCCTGATCACAAAAGTGTCTCAGTTACAAAGCAAAATGACATGCTCAGCTTGCTGCCTTATTATGAGAATATCCTAGTATTTGCCATAAGAGAAGTACAGCTCAATGACTAATTCTGAGAATATTCTAGCTAACAGCAATACGAGTTGTGTAAGTCTAAACCTAATTACAATAGCGTTCTCAGAAATCAGTAATATGAGTTGTACATTATCAATGTCTAAAAATGAAAACATCAAGCTATCAGCAATACATGCTAAACACATCAAAGCCTGGTTATCAAAGCCTGATTATCAAGCATGAAAGTTATAGTCAATCTGATAATACATTCAGCAGCAGATATTAAGTACATCTGTGGCTTTCTAAGACAATAAACAAAAATGAATTCAGCTCCAAAGCTAGCAGACATTTCCTTCAATTAACTGTTTTTTTTTTTTTTTAAAAGGAGTATAATGGCTGATTCCATTTCCACTAGGCTGAACATATACATAGTTGACAACCATGAGAAACAAAAATGGTAAAGAACTTGAATCAATGATCCAATTCTATGATGGTAATGACTGGGTTACTACCTTTTGCTTAAAACTTTGTTTTTTTCCCTCCAGACACATACATACATACACACAGACAGACAGACACACACACACATACACATATATGCACACACACACACACACGCACACACACACACACACACACACACACACACAGAGAAAGAAACATCCCAGCAGTCCCTACCTGTCCTCTCCACGCACAGGATACCCATCTGGCTGCGCTCGATCCTCACCCCCTCGCCCACCAAAACCTTCTCCTCGACCAGACCGAGAGCCCTTGCCCACGTCAGCCGACGACGTCGTTCCACTGGAGGGTGTTCTGTTGGCATCAGTAGACTCTCCAGCCTCCTCCGCTTTAGGCGGCTCTGACTTCTGTTAAACGACAGCAACTGTGGGGTCATGTACAGTTCAAAATCCATCAGCCTTGAATCCTTCTTGTTCATTGATCTGTTTCCTCGCCTTCCACTCCCTGTGAATGGAACCTGCTCTCATGCTGTCGTTCTGGCCCTCTCCTATACACACAGGTCATAACCAGCTTCACCCTGATGCACTTCCAGTGCCACCAGTCCACAAGGAACTATCAGTATCAGGCCCTCATACGGCCATCCACAAGAGGAGACAATGATGCGCTGGCGAGTCATTTCTGTGGGATTTAGTGGTGCCTTGTTTTTTTTTTTTTTTTTTTCTCTGACTTACACAGAGGAGTCCGTGGGTCATATGACTAGAGCATTTGCCAGTGGAGCTGATAGCTGTGAGTTTGAACTACTAGCAGGGTCTGATTTTTTTTTTCGGGTCAAAATGCCTCTTCGTCCACCCAGCAAAGAATGGGTATCTGATTCAGTTCAGGGCAGGTTAAAGGCAGCGGAAGGAAGGGGATGGAGTCTGCCTTCCACCATTCTATGCCCTAGGTACAGTGAACCTTTGACAGATCACTCCCCCGTACAGCCAACATGCTATGGGAACTAACCTTTAAACCAGGATATACCTATTAACCTCCCAAAGATACTGATAATCACTGCATCCAAAAGCCAGAGTGAGTGAGCTCCTGCCTAACCTCCATCTTATTCAAACTTTGCCTGGTTTGCCTGATGGCAAAGCACCAGGCCTTTAGAAACAATGGACCTAAAAAAAACCCAGAGGGACTGGATGTCAAGGAGCACAGGAGAGAAGCTGCTTGCTCTGTGTCCAACCTGTTGAGCATATCATCATCGGGTTATATATTCTACATCTAAAACAGCATCAAGACAGGCAGACTGGGAGGGGAGGTCCAGGGAGGAAGGGGCTTCAATTTCTTCGATATTTGATTCATTCACTTCTTTTCCATCTAATCATGCTGTTCACAATTTTCATGGATGCAAAGCTCAGTGAGTTCACCTTGAAAAAACGCCAAGTCTGTCACAGCCCAAGGAACAGTCACGCTTCCAAAGACACCAGCGTGGACAGAAACTGCCTGATTGACCACCACAAACCTGATGCTCACAAAAGGGAAGCAAGTCATGCCACCATGAATCACATTCCCTCCCCCCCCCCATCCCCCACCCCCAACCGAACTTGGTCCCCTAAATAAGGTGGCCAAACCAACTAAAACAAAAAAAAAAAAAAAAAAAGCCACTGTTTCTTGACCTATCAGTACGCCTGGTAAGCAGCCACACTCTTGGTTCTGAGGGAGGTGAAAAACGAATGCAACTCACCTGTTTGTGACCCTCTTTGTCCGTGCCGTCTCCCCCGTCTGCCTCTGACCAAGTGCCCTCTGTGAACACACCATGGATGGCGGTCATACCCTGAAGTCATGTACTAAAGACAGCCTCTAGGACTTGCCTTTGTACTGGTCAAAACACAGGGATAGAGAATACTGATGTTTCTAAAAGAAAAAAAAAAAAGCTGGAAAGAAAAAAGTTCATAACACAAACTTGGAACCGACACACAGATCACCTGTAAGGTGTTGGTACACTGATAAAATCACATGTACAAAGGAACACCTTTAAAGGGAGCATCTTTTTTTTTTTTTCCTTTCTTCTTTTATTTTTTTTTTTCTTCTTCTTAGGACAGATGGAGACAGAAAATGGAAGAGAGAAGGGAAGTGGGAGTGAACAGGAAAGACTGAGGGATGCAAGGGCAAACACAGTTGGTGAAAACAGGAAGGAGAGGGAGACAGATTGGAGTGGAGAGGGGGTATGTGGGATGGGGATGGATGGGAGGGGGGGGGGGGGGGGGGCAGGGGAGAGGAAGAAACAAGTTAATTCAAAGGTGAAGAATGGGAGGACTATGAGATACATGCGAGAAAACAGAAAAAGAAACAGAAGTATGACAGTGTGAGTGCATGTGCATGTGTGTGTAAGTGTATGTGGTGTGCTTGTGTGTGTAAGTGTGGGTGGTGTGTGTGTGTGTGTGTGTGTGTGTGTGTGTGTGTAAGTGTGTGTGTGTGTGCGCGTGTGTGCATCCACGCACATAAGCATGCTTGTGTGTCTGTGTGCAAGAGAGAAGTAGGGAGAGAGAGAATCAAAGCGAGGAAGAAGCATGGGGGCAGTGAAAGGGTGAAAGAAACGGAGAGAGGGACTGAATTAGTCACATGACCTGATGAGAAGCTGAAGCACACAAGCAACTGACAGAAGACACACACTAAACAGGTGAGAAAGGGGGAGGGAGGTGGAGGAACATATTTTCAAAATGAATACTTTTCAACATGATTGTTTCACAAAAAGACACTTTCACGATGGCCAGTCTAAGAATGAAAACATGAATAACATAACCTGACAGGCACAAAAGCTTGAGACAAAAGGCCATCTGATCTGGCAGGCAAACAACAAGTAACACATCGTGTGACAAGACCTTCAATTCAAAACCTTTCTCGTAACATCAGTATGGCGTTAACCTTGTACCTATGCTCCTGCTTAAAAATCATCTTCTGATACCTTTTATAAAGCCATATGAAATACAATCTTCACAGTAGAATTCTTATGATGCAGAGTTACAACAATTTATGACGATGATGATGATGATGATGATGATGATGATGTGTGTGTGTGTGTGTGTGTGTGTGTGTGTGTGTGTGTGTGTGTTGTGTGTGTGTGTTTATGGATGAGTCTGTGTATGCCTGTAAGTGCATGTATGTGTGTGTGTGTGTGTGTGTGTGTGTGTGTGTGTGTGAGAGAGAGAGACAGAGAGAGAGAGAGAGAGAGACAGAGACAGAGACAGAGACAGACAGAAAATGAGTGAATGAGTGAGCGAGCAACCTGAAGCATGTGCATGTATGCTTGTATATGTGTGCAAGTTTGTTTGCACGTATGCAAGTGTGCAGGTGTATGAAGGTGTGCAGTGCACATGAACAGACAGGCAGGCACGCATGTGAATGGAACTGTCAAGTCATGACTTACTGGCACCAGACACAACAACACATCTTCAATGGAAAAAAATAAAATAAAATAAAGCAAAAAACAAAAGCCACTCGATGTGGAGACTGCAGACCAGGATTATCTTTGTGTTCAATTTGACTAAATACAATAATGGGATGCTGCTTAATATTTGCAACGGAATATAAATTCCCTCCCCGTTATCTTCTAAAGATTCACAAGATCATGAAGATGGAGAAGGCCATGATGAAGATGAGATAAATTCAAGACAGATAGAACACTATGTTGTGAACAATTCCATTGTTTGGGAGATTCTCACTCCCCCTTCTCTCTCTCTCTTTCTTTATAGAGATATATATAGATACAGATACATCTATCTATAGTGATGCCAGCCTATCTGAACTGAGTTTCAGACCACTCAGAACCTCTGTAGCATCAGCATGCATACATTTATTTGCATTGCCTACATACAGTGTTTATCTGCAACAAAGTCAAATTCTATGATAGGTACCATGTCTGGGCCAGCTTCCCTGGACAAACGGCTCCCATGGGCACTTTTCTGTATCTCAGTGTATGACCTGGCCCAGATTCCTGCTCCTGCTGATGCTTCTTAACAGCTGGAGCTAAATCCACAGCGCAAGGGCGCTTGACCAAATTCAAACCTCCATTGCAATCATTGACACAGTGCAGTAGATACTGAAAGTGACTTTTGTTTTGTTTTTGTTTTTTCTCCTGCTGCATTATCTTCCATGCCACTGCAGCAGCATCATACCTATGCTGCTCATGCTGACTCCTCAATCCACAGCCACAGCCTGCCTTGTCTCGGCACTGGCAATCCACAGGGAGCAGTCCATCAATGTCAAGTCATCATGGGTCATCCCAAAAGAAAGCACTGTGATGTTGCCCAGCCACTTCAGTGGTATTCACTGGTGCCTGTGTCACCGAAGCTGGAGTATGGCTGCCTTAATAGCAGGACAAAAAACAGTCATACACACAAAACTCCACACCCTTTGTTGGGTAGATGGGATTAATCCTTGCCTGTCTATACAGAGAGTGTGCACAGGAGTATCAGCCTGCATATGTGGAAAAAAAAAACAAAAAATTCTGGTGCCTGTTCTGATCAGACATATACGCAAGATATCACCTCCGCCCCCTAATAACAACAATACTCGCTTAGTCAGGGAGCTAGCATGAATGAGTTCTCCCTCCTGAGAGTGCCGCCACATTTGTCCAACAACAGTCCCCCATGAGCTTGCCCTGATACCAGTCACCCTGACATGAACTTTACCAAGAACGTAGACATGGCAAGGAGATCAACACCGAGGTCACCATGAGAGCTGGGCATAAAGGGCCAACAGATCTGAGACTTTATTTATATTCTTAATCCATGAGGATGACGATGATGCAGACGACGCCATGCAGTTCCATGATGCTAGAGGTAACCTGTCAAAGAATAAAGACACATCCTGTCCTGTTTAGGAAAAATATATCAGCTGAGGGGTTCCACTCCCTGCCGGTTTGGCTCACCTTCATCACCTGTAGGCTTGAAGTACTCATCATTCTAGTAATGTCACCCACTGAGCTTCTACTGATTCGTGCTCTGTCACAAACTACCTAGCAGCCTACATTTAAAAAAATGCAGGCAAATTACCCTACACTGCTGAAAATGAACCTGTCCAAACAATGCTGACATTGGCATAACATCAAAAAACACAGAAAACAGTTGTAACAAAACAGGATGATGTCAAGGACAGTTGACATCTCTATATACTTCAGTACAGACACACACACAGACACACACTCGCACACAAACACACTTCTCACCACAGCAAGAAGTAACTGTTGAGACAGAAAAACACAGTCACAAGCAGTTAACCCAAACATGGTCAAAAGACGTATGAATTAACACACACAGAAAAACAACCCTCTACATGCAGAATAAACCAGCTGACATATCCCACGATACTGTGTCTGAACATCTTTCCTGATGGTGAGAAGAAGGGATTTGGGGAGTGGGAATGGGGTGAAGTGGTTGCAAGGTGAGAGAAGAGAGAGATGGAATGGCTGGAGGGTATGGATAAAGGGTGAGGTGGTAGAGAGGAAGGGAGAGAAAGAGGGGGAAAAGAGAGGGGGGGGGGGGGGGGGGGGGGGCAAGAGAGAGGGAAAAAAAAAAAATCATCAAAAAAAAGCAATCCCATCCAAATAATAGTGAGTGAGAAGGCTGCAGAAACAGCACAAGAATGAAAGACTGACAAAGCACCGACATCACAATCATGAGCCAACAGCTACACGCAGGCATTGCTGTCAGCACAGAGAAAACCCAAGAGAGACACCTGGCAGAACACACACCTGGGCCATGGTCCTCAATCCACCCCTCCCTCGGATCCGCACCGTTTCATGGGTCCATCCTAAGCCCATAATCCATCTCTTCACCAAGTCTAGATCCAATCCGTCCTGAAGTTTTTACATGATATTAATGACAGATAGACAATCAGGCAGACAACGGGTTTGGGAGAAAACACAACCAACTCCAGCATACCAGTCTCCATGGGACTGTTAACCAGGTGACAAAATGCATGACAAAAGTATGTGGAAGGATGTGAGTTCACATTCTAGCACATTCACAAGTTTGTCTTCATGCAAAAATGCATGTGCGAGAAAGGTTTATTCAGAGAGCAGTGTAAAGATTAAAAAAAAAAAAAAAAAGTGGCTGAATGCCATCAATCCATCCCTTGCAAATGCAAGTGTATCAGAAGCAATTCTGCAATGAAACTCTACTGGTTGAACTGCCTGTGCTCAAAACCACAAAAATCCAACCCCAAAAGAAATCTGAACTCACAATCGCTAAAATCTGCAGCCAACATTCTAACCAAGTCACTGTTGGTCACTTTTGTATTCCCTGATACAATAACGTTTCCATGACAGCCTACCTTCTGGAGTCCATTTCTGGAACCAGAGCAAAACAGGTGAAGGGGGGGAGAGGTGTGGGCTGACAACGGGACAGTCTGGCTTCTGACTGAAAGCATTCTTATCCCCTTAATGATTCAGACCCAAAAAAAATGTGATTTTTAAACAAATGCATCTACACACACATACCAGTGCCAAATTCCACGTAACATCTTTTGCACCTTATTCTGCATAATCTTATCATCCTTGTCCAAAAATGACCCCCCCCCCCCCACACACACACACACACACACCACCTCAAGCCAAAGTTTTTTACATTCAATTTTTGAAAATCTGGATTTTTTTCTTTAAATTTAGGATCTCAGAGACCTTTTCTAACCTTAGGCAATTCCACATGAATTCAAGAGGGTTGGCAGCTACGCTTTCCCTAGATCCTGCCTGGGCGGTCATTTCTGCCATCTGTGCCCTCTGACCTGTAAGTCGCTTTCAATCTCTTCAGTCCACATGCTGTAACTATGTTCTTTTACCACCTGGTAAATTAACAGTCCATAAAGGCCAGCCTTCACTGGAGAACACATGAAGGTCATCTACATGCAGGATCTCAATGATTTGATAATGCTTCAGCTTCTCTTTGTTTTCTGCATGACCTTTCAGTTCATGATTCCTAGATTGCTGAGTTACACATGGCTTGAATCATTCCAGGTCCACAGAAGAATAAAAGATTGCTCAACATACTCTGGAGACTACCCAGGCTCATGCACAGGAACGTACACAAGCTGTCCCGTCATGCTTGCAGTTGGGTGACTCAAACATGCGCTCCTAATTCATAAATAACATTTGATTCAATATGACTGCAACACACAAGTTAACAATACCTTGGAAATAAATCAGAGAAATTTCTGGCAAAAAGCTAGCTGAAAGCAATTCCAAAAACCAATTCAAAATGATTCTAAGATCACTAGGCCTAACTTATTCAGTCAAACACATGTGAGAAATGTTTCACAGTGTGTGTATGTGGTCATGTACTCATCCTTCATGAAATGACCATCAAAGCAACAGTCAGCAGATAATCTGAACATAGCAGTTTGTGTGAACAAGCTTGTGGATCGCTGTGTTCAGCCAATAAACAGAAACAAAGAAGAGATTATTGTACATCTGCAATCTAGTTACTCAAAAGTTTGTTCCATTAAGAAAGGTCTTAAATTCAGACACAGTTGTCCTACCTATCGGCTACATCACCCAAAGTAAGTCAACACCAAATTAATGATCTCTAATTGAAATGAACAGATCTTTTGTTTGCTTGACATTATAAACCACAACACGTTCACCACGGAAAACCTTTGGTCAAGACACCAACACAAAGCCTGGCAGCCACTGCAGAGCAGAGTGAGCTTACAGAGCAACGCCATAACCTGGAATGTTCACTGAGGCCACACAGGAAAATGCTGAAATCAACAAACAAAACAAAGGATACTGAAACACGTCCCCCCCCCACCCCCCCCCCAGAGACTGTGTTGAATGAAAGCAAAGCCTCAGGGACATAAGCAACACAACTGAACAACAGAGAACACACAAACACACACACACTTATATGCGCAAAGCCAGAGAGCAGAAACTTGGAGAACGACTGTGAGAAGTGAGACAGTCAACGCCCAGCATGGTGGTCCACCGGCGACAGTTCAGCCACAAGAATCACTGCAGAAGTCGGCTGCCACACAGCAGCCCAGAGGACAACAGCGACACACGGAACGCTGTGGCACAGATACAACACCACACAGGCTCAGGCACAGACCAAGGAAGCGGCGGATGGCCCCAGCCAAGAGACGGGTGTGAGCAGACAGCATGAGGCAGTGCGACTGGTACTTGGGGTCCCCCACCGCCGACCACACCCGCACGCAGTTCTGAGCATCTTCCTCAAAGTGAGTCATCTTGCGCTTGCGGTCCTTGCGCACGAACCAATCGATCAACGACTGCCGCTTGTAGTCGTACATAATGAGCAGGTCGTCGCTCTCGCTTATCAGCCGCTCACGTTCATATCGCCTGTCGAGAACCACTTTATGTGCCGTGAGATTGCGGTATTTGGACTGAAGCTGGCGCTGGCGGAAGTCATCCTGCACCTCGTCCAGTTTGTTCTCAATGTGGCCGGGCTCATAGCCAGCCTGCCACGCTGCCTCTACAGCAGGGTGCACATTCTCTGTGTGAGTCAGACACACAACACACAGAGACCAAGTTCAACTCAATGGATCATGCAGAAAACAAAACAAAAAAAAACAAAAACACCCTCAACACTGTCTTTCATTCTCCTTAGGTTTCTTTTTTGTTTGTTTTGACACTGACAACTATACTAGTGAGACAAAAAACAAAGAATTAAAAAAGAAGTTGAACAGATTAAACTGAACATATTACACACATACCCACAAAAATAATTTAATCATATTTACAGATGCACAAAAGCAAAACAAAAACAAAACATGAATCCAATGCTTTTACAAGGAGGGTATCAAATCATGCAGGGAAGAAAAAAAAACTAAAGCAAAAAAAAATAACCACATAACTAATAAACAGACTTACAAACTAGCAATTACATACATTTCAAGCATGGGTACACACATGCGTTGTGAAATGGAATGTCCTATTTTCACACAACGTTATCCAAAGTTCAGTAACATTTGCTTGGGCTTGAATTTCCCCCTCAGGAAATGTAGAAGTCTACGGAGAGAACAGTTCCTTACATGAAAGGCAATGGTCAATCAGAATGAACCAGAAGCGTACCAATAACACAAAAAATAGGTCATTTCATCCATTAATTTAGTATGGGAGGAATATGGGGGAGGAATATTATATATATATATATATCTCTCTCTCTCAACAAATGCAGAAAATGTTCTCAATTCTAACTCTATATGAAAGTTTGCCTAAGGGAGTAAATAAATGTAAATCATATATAATTTGATATCTTAATACAGATATTCACCTATCTAGAAACAAAACGGTAGTTGAAAGCTGCAGCCTACGTCAACCTCCCCCACCCCCTCCTCCTCTCCCCGTTTCTGTCCACGGCTGCTCTTAAAAACTCCAGTGCCATCAACAGAGTTAGCCTGCCATTCACCTTTGGCAGCTTTCCTACAAAGGGAAAGGCAGCTGTCAGGTCAGACCAACACAGACACTGCGACTGCAAAGGTCCATCAGAAATAATACAAACTGCAGCAGGTTCACACCTTGCAACCTCCTGACCTTGCTTTCAGCCCTTTTCCTTTCTTTCTTTATTTTTTTCTTTCGCAGCCAGACCTACTTCCGTTAGGTCCATGTCTGTGCCCTAATCCTGCTGGGATGCTGTTCATGTTTCTGTGGCGGTTTTCTTGTTCATCAAGCCCATACCCCTTCCCCATCCTCCCTTCTTCCATGCCCCATCTCTCCTGCCCACAGCCCTCTGCCTCAAAGATTCAGTTTCAACAAGGAGGCGTCAGTGTGTGTGTGTGTATGTGTATGTGTGTGTGTGTGTGTGTGTGTGTATGTGTATGTGTATGTGTGTGTGTGCGTGCATGTGCACGTGTGAGTGTGTGTGTATATGTGTGTGTGTGTGTGTGTGTGGAGACTGCATCTACTGTACTGGTTGAGCCCACCAAACTATCACACACACACACGGCTTACGGTTACATGATTATGTACATGGATGAATGAAGAAGAACAGTTTTCTGAAGTTGCAGATGAGACTTAGCATGCGCCCATCATGCTGCTCAGGTTAAAAAAAATTTTAAACTAACGTTCTGCGTCATAATTATAGATTATCATTATGTGTGTGTGTGTGTGTGTGTGTGTGTGTGTGTGTGTGTGTGTGTGTGTGTGTGTGTGTGTGTGTGTGTGTGTGTGTATGTGTGGGTGTATGGCCGCGCATGAGTCCAGGTGTGCACATGTGTGTGTGTGTGTATGTGTATGTGTGTGTGTGTGTATGTGTATGTGTATGTGTGTGTGTGCGTGCATGTGCATGTGTGAGTGTGTGTGTATGTATGAGTGTGTGAGTGTGTGTGGGCGTGCTTGCCTGTGCAAGTGACATATATGTGTATGCGCATATGCACATGCACTTTCATGTGCTTGCTAATGAATCTGTATGTGTATTTGTTTGCATACAAACATCTGCGCATTTAAGTACAGGTTAGTATATGTATTAAAAAAATTATGCGGAATGGCATTTCAGAAGGTAAAAATGTTTTTCAATTCACACTTAAAAACAAACTGTCCCAAACACACTCACTGTACATAAGGCAAAACAAACCAGGGTTGCAATCTGAATATTTTTCATACATGCGAGTAAAAAATAATATCTGAAGTGAAAGCTCTAAACACACATACATACACGCAACACAAAACACACATGCATACACATTACATCATCCCCCCTTCACATACATTCCTTTCTACTTCCACATAGGAATATAACGTAGTCAAAGACTCCAAAGATCAGCTGGAATCAAAACCATCAGGTTCCTGTGGGCTTCCAGCACCAACACACCCTCACACACACACCCACATGCCTTAACTCTATAAATAAGACTTTTAACCACCGTTCTTGTAGTCTGCACTGCTATTTAACGATTGTTTCAAGTACTGAAGCAAATTTCAAGGAAGAGACTGGCAGTGAAAGACAAGGTGATGAATGAAGTAGGATAGAGGGGTATGGGGGTGGGATGCAGAGCCAGATAGAGGCGCAGTTCAGATGGACAGGACAAGAAAACAAACAAAAAAAAAAAACTCACCAAATATTTCATGAACCCCACATGTCGGATCACTGAAATAAAAACAGCCAGAAAGAAGAGACAGACAGACAGGGTGACCTCTCAGCATTTACCCTCCCCTCCATCGCTTCCGACCTCGGTCCCCGCTGTCTGAGCCTCGGCTGTGGGGCTTTGGTGGGGAGCGTCCTCGCTTGCGAGATCCCTCGCTTTCTGTTTTGCTGCTCTCGCTAGCCTTCTGCATGGAGGTAACATGCGACACATTTCAGTTTGTGTTCTTTGCCGTTTAGATCATGACTGATGTGTCTGTTGACCAGTTTATGACAAGTAAAATGAAATTTTCAGACTTTCAGCATTGGAAGATATTCGCACAAGCAGACTGTTTGTATTAAAAGATGAAAAAAAAGACACACTGATCACACATCAGCATTACAATTACATGAAGAAAATTTATTACAACTGATTTCAGGTGGTTGTTTGTTGAATTCATGTTTTTTCATTGTCCTTCATGCTTAGGTCTGCTTTGTGTCCAAAACACACACACACACACACACACACACACACACACACACACACACACACACACACACACACACACACACACATACACACAAACCTCTAAGACTCAGTTCATACATAACAAGCTTAACCGTACAATGTTTGCCTGACATGGTTATCCATCACATTCATGCTTCCTATTGAAGACTTTATACTTATACAATGGAACCTTTCCTCAAAGACTTCCACACATCCTAGTAACTTTTCTCCCAAAATGCTGCCACAGTACTCCAGGCCTTCGACTCACCAGATGGCAACATGTTGTGATATTATTTGTGGCAGAGGTTGAAAGAAGACAGGACATGTTGAAACAATAATAGTGATAGTCGAAAAATTGAAATATGGAAGCACTATGTTTCAACAACAGTGACCCATCAAAAACTTGTTGGTTTCTCTTTTTGTTTCTATTGCATCGTAGAAGACCTCAGGATAGGAACATATCACTTCCATGTAGTCAATTATTGGTTCAATTCCTCTTGCAGTCAAGTGACCTTAGTTCATTTCCTTGCCCTAATGCCCACCTGCAATCATTAAACTTTCATCAAGACAATGACGGCTGAAGAACTAGCAATAGTGACTGAGGAAATATGCTACTAAAAGCAGTTGTGACAGTAGCAGTAGCAATGGCAATAAGCCTACTACGTAATGACAGTCAGTAGAACCAGTGAAGAAAGAATGGGGAAAAAAAACACAAAAGGAAAAGAACCAACCAATCAGCCATGCCACTGCATGTTCAAGCACTGACCGTTTCATTTGTGGTACAAGTCATTGCCAACATTACATACACACATGCAAACACATATTCCACTCTCGTATTCCAACATACATTTCCACTGTACATCCTCACAGCACATACTTCAGAGACTTAAGTAGAAGGTAAATGAGATAATAAACAAGTGAAATCCCACAGAAAAAGTGATGTACAAACATGAAACCCTGCCAGCAGCACTGACCTCCATTTTCCCATCCTTGTCTCTGTCCCGGTCTCTCCGCGCAGGGCTGTCTTTGTCTCTGTCTCTCCATGCGGGGCTCTCTCTCTCCCGCTCCCTGTCCCTGCGCCCTGGGCTTTCACGGTCATGGACAGAGCCAAAGAAACGGCTCTCTGGCTCCCTCTGCGTCAGCCCCCCTGGTCTTCTGCGCCTCTCCACGCTGCTGTGGCTTCCCCGGCTCTGGTGGGAGCCTGCCGGGGAAGGATGGCGGCTGCCCTTGCGTGCCGGGGATCTGGAGTCTTCTCTGGCACGTTTGGCAACGGCGATTTGGTGTCGTCTTTGCCCCCGCGGGGAGATCGCAAGTCTTCTTCCATCTTGCGTTTGGTGCCCACAGGGGTGCGTGACCTGCCCCCACGGCCAGAACGGGAAGCAGGCGAGGTGCTTGGTCACCGCCCCGGCGTGAAGATGGTGAGCGACGTCGGCCTGGCGAGCGACTGGCGGATTCAGAGCCGGCTGGGGTCCTGCTGCGCTGCTTGGGAGAGAGGGAGCGAGCTCTGACGGGCGGACGACGGCCAGACAACGAGGATTCGGCCTTGCCTTGGCTTGCATCTGGGGACCTGGCACACAAGAGACACGGGACACAATGCTGACAGTTTCAGTGTTTGCTCATCAATACACACTGTGACATCAAGTCACCATTACAGATATTCAAGCAAGAAGTACATTATTCAATCATTCCTTGCTACCATAGTATGAAAAAAACACTCTTAACCTCCCTCATCAAGTCAAACTGGCTGACTAATGTAAAAAGATGGAATTGATTTAGACCAGTTATAACTTGACAACAATTAATGGAAGTAATCAAGAAAACTGGACTCACATGAAAATTCAGACTGCAAATAACAGAAACAAAACAAGGCAGGGACAGATGTTTTTTCTTTTTTTTTTTGCGGTAGGCAGACAAACACACCAAAACAGAAGAACAGAACAGCAGATGAGCATTCAACAGACCTAAATACACTGACAATTTGGTATGAAAAAAACGTTTACTTCCAAATATATGACCAAAAAGTCAACATCAAAATTTGAACAGCAGCAAACTAGTGCTTTTAGTGTGTTCAAATATATCAAGTTACACATGTGGCAGAGGCAATGACAGGAGACTATTCACAAACACTGAAAGCTTCTCCTCCACAAGTCAACAACATCCTAATAAAAGTTACATGACAATCTCAAGCTGCAATTACCTACTGGCACATGTTCAGGCTGTGATCATTCTTTACACACAGCGGGCAGTGCAAAGAAAAAAAAAATTGATTTGTCATATGCCACGATTTCAACCCTACAGAGTTGCTATTCCTTGTTGCGAGATACAATTTTTGTTACTGTCACCACGTAGGCTACATTTATTGCCCCTATCCTCGATTAGAATTTCAGATATTTTCATGAATAACTTAGTTGAAACTTCAATCATATTAAACCAATTAGATACATTCTGGAACTTTTTTCCTACTTAATATAATAACTGTTTTATTTTCTGTTAGAAAAAAAAAAGGTGCTACTGCTTACCTCTTGCCGTCAGAGCGAGAGTCACGATCTCGCACTCCCTTCAGAAGCCCCGACCCAGTTCCTCCTGCTGCTGTTGGCTCTCCCTCCTTGCCCCGCTGGCCGCTCAACTCACGCACGTCATCAGCAGACCGAGTGCTGCGGGCATCACTGCCGTCCGGCCGGCCGTGACCCATCCTTGCCCCCACTACCTTGCTCCGCCTCTTTCTTGTCCTGTCTCTTGGAGGCGGGGTCTCCATCTTGGGCGGGGCTGTCCTTGGCTTTGTCTCCATCCCTACGGGGACTGCGATCTCGGTCACGCCTTTTGGAGTCCAAGCGGTCGGCATCTCTGTTTTTGTCTGCCTCTGGCAGGAAGTCTTCTCCGGGGGTGCCATAACTGCGCCGACCCAAGGGGTCACGCCCAGCAGGCCGTCCGTCCTTGTTGCCGTCACGGTCCCAGGCAGGCTCCCTCATCCCTTCTCGGGGCAGGTCTCTTCCTCCTCGACCCATCTCAGGCCCGAAGTCAGCATCTCGCTGCTCCCTTCGCCCGCGGCCATCTCTGGGTCCATCTCTGCCCACCCTTGGAGGATCTCGGTCATAGCCCTCCCCACGGCCCCCACGTCTGAGAGGAGGCTCTTCACGTCTCGGAGGCTCTTCCACAGGCGTGGGCAAGAGAGGCCCTCGTCTCTGATTGGGCAGCAGCTCCGGGGGTCGCACCTCCGGCCCTGGACCACGGCCGAAGTCAAAGTGACCACCACGAATTGGTGGAAGCATCCTGTCTCGCCCCTGGCGGGGGTCATCACCCTGACCCCGACCTTGTATCCTATCGTCCCTCACGTCATCAAAGCGACGGTCACCTCTAGGTGGGAGGTCCATGCCCTCATGACCCATGAAGCGGTCATCACCACGCCGATCTCTCAAGACAGTGCCCTCAGGGATGTTCTCCCTGAACCCTGGATCGTCTCTCCTAAACTCGGCACCTGGCAGGAACCTGTCTCGAGGAGGGAGCTGCCCCATAGCAGCAAGGTCTCGGTCTCTGTCCATCCTGCCCTCCCGGTCTCCAGGACGGCCGCCCACCACATCTCGACGATCAAACTCAAAACTGCGATTGTCTACAGGACTGCGACTGTCAACCCCACACGTATGGCCCCTCGACCGTCGCCTGGGCCTGGACCCATCCCACGACCCTGCCGGAAGCCACGCTGGTCCATGGCTGCAGGTGGCTGCTCCCCTCGGCGATGCTCCATCAGGTTGTCTCCCCTGTCCAATCGATTATCTCCCCTGTCAAGGCGACCCTCGTTTCGAGGGAGTCCCCCCCGGTCCATGCGACCATCTCCGCGATCCAGACGGCCTTCGCCACGATCCAGACGGCCTTCACCGCGACTGTCTCCCCTGTCAAGGCGTACATCGCCCCTATCTATACGACCATCCCCTCGGCTGTCTCCCCGTTCGAGGCGACCATCTCCTCTGTCTGCGCGGCCCTCAGGTCGGTCCAGACGACCGCCTTCCAGAGACACATGTCCCTCAGCCACCATTGCCTCCCGTCCTCTTCGATCGCCACTCTCCCGCCCGTCATCACGATACAGGCGACCTTCAACACATTGACAACATAAGAGAATTAACACTCTGTTGACATTCTGCATGCTGACACACAAGCATGGAAGGAACTGCATGAAAAGTCAGAGCTGTGTCCTGGTCATGCTAAACAAACAGGTATACCGAAAACAAGCTGGTTATGTTTTGAACTGGATGTTAAGCAAAAAAAAACAAACAAACAAACAAGTCATTTTTACAGTGCAGTCTTTGCCTTCCATATCATAAATAGTTTGCCCGCTGACTCATGAATGGGTGTGCATATGGTCAGACACATAACCTCCTTTGAGCTTGCAAAAGTGGTGAGTGTAAATTTCAGGAAATACCCTCTGACGTGGAAGAGCAAATAGTATCTGGTTTTGTGTGCATGTATCTGTGTGTGTGTGTGTGTGTGTGTGTGTGTGTGTGTGTGTGTGTGTGTGTGTGTGTGTGTGTGTGTGTGTGTGTGTGTGTGTGTGTGTGTATGTGTATGTGAGTGTGTGGTATGCATGCATGCAAGCATGCATGCATGCCTACATATGTATGTTAAAGAGAGAGAGAAAGAGTGAGGGAGAGAGAACTAAGTTTTTAAGAAAACAAGAAATTATCCAACACAAGGAACCACAAACACCCACTATACTTCACCATTCTCCTTCACCCACCTCCACTACTCCCACTCCCAACGCTGCCGCCTCCAGCCGACACTCGACCTCGCTCATCAAGACGTCCTCCACCAAGGTCGCGTGAGAGAGATCGCCTCTGTCGCCACCCCACTCCCCACTCCTGCTGCCAGCCTCCCACTGACCGCTTCGACGCTGACCCTCCGGTCCGAACGACCCGCTGCCATACTTGCCACCTGCTGGGGGCACACAGGGTTTGGTCATATAGTTAATTTACTTATTTATCTATCTTTTTATGTACTTGCAACAAAAATGTGCAGTTCTCAATACAAACTTGGTCACATAATTTATTTACTTATTTATTATTTATGTACTTGCAAAAAATGTTCAGTTCTCAATACAAACTCTGGGGCACAAGGGTTTGGTCATATATTTTACTTATATCTATTGGTCATATTTACTTATTTATCAATTCATTTATGTACTTACATTAAAAATGTTCAGTTCTCAATACAAACTATTCTCTAATATATGAAAGTTCGGTTGTTTGTTAGTGTGTGTGTGTGTGTGTTGTGTGTGTGTGTGTGTGTGTGTGTGTGTGTGTGTGTGTGAAGTCTGTTGTTCCTCGTATAATCAGTTTTCATAAAATTTTCACCAAATTTGGCATGGCGACTCATTTGCAATAGCAAGCAGATCAAAAGTGGGTTGCTTTTGTGCCAGAAAGTTGCACTAGTTGTATATCTAACTTTTTTCTCTAAGTGCCACCCACCCCACATACTGGCAACAGTGTGATGCTCCCTTCGCTCACAACATGCCCACCCCAACACTGGGTGACCCTGTCTAAGTGTAAAACGTGCATAAAACTACTCTAAAAGTAATTTCTAGGTGTAAGAACTGAATCCATTTCGGAACGGAGATCATCACACTTGATCGGAAATCTTGCTCACAAATGTCAAAAAAAAACAACCAAACAAACAAACAAATAACCCAGGTAACTGCTAAACATGCAAAGTAGTAAGCAATGGCTGTGCAACCATAAACATTGCATGCACACAGGGAAAGACTAGGTCCACACTGTATGTACAGCAAGAGTTCATACAATTATACAGCAGAGGGAAGCTATACTGGGATTCGAAGCAAGTCAAACGCACCTTGCTGATGGCATTCATATCGACTGAAAACACAGCATTGAAAGCAAGCCAGAACAGGTCAGTTGGGACAGCGTTAGACCTCCTTTTTTTTTCTTTTCCTTCTCCCCCCCCCCCACCTCCCACCCCCACAGGGATTCGAAGGAGGTCTAAGGTAAACAGCAGAAAGGTGGACAGGGTGTGAGATGTGGGGAAGGGGGGAAGACAGGGAAAGAGGGGTGAGACAGGGAGAGGGGGGGGAAGAAGAAGTGGAAGGGGAAGCGGAAGTGAGGCTGGGGAAGGGGAAGAAGGGGGATGAGGGAAGGGAGACAGGGGAAAACACAGGGAGACTGATGAGGGATACAGAGGCAAATGGGGCAGGGGACTAGAGGAAGAGGAGGATGGGGGAATGGGGGAGAGAGGGAAAAAGGGGGAGGGCTGGGGACATGGGGGAGGAGGAGGGAACAAGGTGAGACTGAGCGGGATGGGGGAAGGAGGGTAGGGGAGGAGGAAGGGAGAGGGTCGGGGGACGGACGTGGGTATCAGCTAATGAATTTGTAACTTATAGACCAATGCATTCAATTTCTGATGGCATCATGAACTTGTTCTTGTTGAACAATCTTCATTCAGCAGAAAATGGAACCTCAAATTCAAAACAAAAATAACAACTGTGATCCAAGTCCGCCAGCCAACTTATTACAATTCTCAATCACATATCAAACCAATCCCTGAAAGAACTAGAGCACTCATCATTCTAAGCTAGTCGCATGTTAAAATGCGGTACAGTGTTGTGTGTAAGGAACTAGCCGAAAGAGAGAAAAGGCTCCCTCAATAAGGGGATGTGACTGTTGGAGATCACATGCAAGCTGCTGCACTTGATGCAAATACATGGACAGAAAAACAAAAATGGTTCAATTTATCGTGTGTTTACAAACCGAAGTTACAAAGGACTTCACTGTAGTTCTGTTTGGTCTTCTGTCCAGATATGATGAAAGAGTACATCGAAAGGATGGTATTTGATTTGATTTTATTTCACATTCAAACGATTCATCTTTCATTCAAAATTTGAACTAACACTTTAATCAGAGAGATTCTATTTTGCTTGTTTCTGAATTTTTAATCTTATTAACTCTCTCATCACAAACAAATGCTATAGCATTTTCCGATGATGTTGCGCTTCCGTACAAATGAACGCTATCAACGTTTCGGCTTTCACAGATTTTTCATGCAGTGATAGCGTGATCAGTAGACCACAACAAGCTATAAATAGTATCGTCAGCATTCCTTTGTTCGTCTGCCCAGTAGTTTCGCATGGTTCCATCACCCACTTTGTGTCAGTTGCTGATAGACTACAACAACCCGCATGACTTACTAATCTGCACAGAGTGTGAAAAATGGCATCTATGGACATTTTTTTTCACTCTCAAGCACAAGAAATCATGTGAAAGTCGGAAGTTTATTCTTTTGTATTCTACTAACACAGTTTATGAATAACACTTTCTGAAAATTTCATTGAAAGTCATCTCTATCTTTTTGTTTTGTATTTTTGGTGATTTTTTTTTAATAGCCATAACAAATGGCCCGTCCACAGGGAAAAACAAGGGACAGAACTGTCTGTCTTGAGCGAGTTAAGCTCCAGCTTGTTGTGTCTGACATTTTTACACTGTCTGGGTATTTTAAGATGCCACATGTAAAACATATACTCATCATGAAGAGAGTTCCTTACCTTCACCAACAGGCAGACGACCGTCTCGATCCCGGCTTCGGTTGTCTCCTCTGTCTCTGGCTGCATCTCTGCCCCT
The DNA here is from genome assembly GCA_016801955.1 of Conus betulinus. Lineage (NCBI taxonomy): Eukaryota > Metazoa > Mollusca > Gastropoda > Neogastropoda > Conidae > Conus > Conus betulinus. The sequence continues at coordinate 74,044 of JADBJO010003821.1, forward strand.
ATCACGTCCTTCGTTATCCCTGGAGAGATCCCGTCCGTCCCGACTACCTGTCCCACGCCCGCTGTCTGGACGATCAAAAGGTACTTCCCGACCCATGCCTTCGCCTCTAGGTGGATCCCGCTGGGAGGACCCTCTCTCAAAGTGATCTCCCCTGCGGCCTCTCTGCTCTCGCTCTCCCCCTGCTTCCTGGGCCCGACTGTCCCGGTACTCCCAACGGTTGCAGTCTGCATCAAACTGTCCTCGATCCTGACCGTACTGGTCAAAGCTGTCGCTGTCACCGCGGCGACTGAACCTCTCCTGCCCAGCTCGATCCTGGGAGGCTGAGGAGGAACGGGACTCAAACTTTTCTCCGCGCCGTCCCTCCCGCTCCTGTCCCCGTCTCTCCTCGTCCCGTGGCAGCGGTTCTCGCTCCGCTGGCGCCCTCTGGGAGCTGCTTGCTGCTGACGCTGGGACGGCTCTCGCTGGGGGGACTCCCGGTCCAACTGAGAAGGGGAGTACATTTCAGACTGTCTGGGGGGGGGTGAGGGAGGGCGTTTCTGCCGCTCTTCACCCCCACCTTTCCTGCTCTCCACCCTGTCTCGCTGGTCCAGTTTGCGCCTGTCGAACGGCATGTCACGTGTGTGTTCTCTCCCCTCCTGCTGCTGCGATCGGCTGGCACGGCAGGAGACTCGGACTGCCGGTTTTTACGACCAAAAGAGGTGTCGCGACTTGCGTCTCCTCGTTTGCTGCTTCCGCTTCGGTCCAGCGGTGGGTCTGGGGATTCAGAGGGCCTCACTTTCATTTTCTTATCTCGCTTCTCTAAACTGTGACCACGTGATCGAACGATGTCGCTCTCTCTTCTCGACTCGTGGGACCTCGAAGGTGGCGCACTGTCTTCCCTAGTGGGTCTCGCCGGTCACCGCGACGACTGGCTTTTGGCGAGGCTGACCTCTGTTTGATACGTTCCTCGTCTGCCTGGCATCTCCCACGCCAGCGCTTGCTTTGGCTTTCTTCAGTTTCAGGGTCTTTTTGAGCGGCGACAGCCATTTTCTTGGACTTGGAGTGAGATTCATCCGAGTCGCTCTCTCCTTTCCCTGCTCGGCTTCTTTTTTTTTTCTTCGCCTTGGCCTTAGCTTTGACCTTGATGTCCTTGGCCTGGGTGGTGATGGGGAACTATCGGAGGATGAGGATCGGGAGTGTTTGGAGTGAGGGTGGGAGTGCAGCCGACTGCTTGACACAGTATCTGCATGGGATCTGCAAATGAGGAGGGGGAGAAAAGGCAGAAATACAGTCATGTTTTCTCTGTCCTCTCCGTTTCTGTCTGTCCTGTCTGTCTGTCTGTTGTCTGTCTGTCTGTCTCTCTCTCTCACACACACACACACACACACACACACACACACACACACACACACACACACACACACACACACACACACACGTGCGCGCGCGTGCATGCACATACACACACACACACACACACACACATACACACACACACATATCAGAAACGGAGTTCTTACGTCACCACCACTCTGTTACATGCATGATTCCAAAGCTGACATCATAAATACATGGAAATAGACTGAAGTGGCTGATGCGGCGAGGTTCAAGACATATACTGTATGATTCTCCAGCAAAACATAACATTAGCTACTTAAGTAACCTGTCACTCTACACCAGGAAGTTTGATTAGGAAATTAACTTGGCGGTTTGACACACATATATGTCACTCTACACCAGGAAGTTTGATTAGATAATCAACTTGGCAGTTTGGAACACTGGCAGTCTGATGTAGTTTAGTCCAAGTTACATTAGCAAATACAAAACAAAACAAAACAAAAATGTAAAAATTACAGATGTTTAATGGTTTAGGAATAAAAAAAAAAAAATAACATGCTACAGAAGTTCGCAGGGCAGGAAAATAAGGAACTAAAAGTAATTAAGGACAATAAAATTGTGCTCTTTATAAGACTCCGACGAGAATGTGGAATGACTCCTTGGAAATGTCCTCCGCTTCCTTCTAACACAGCCACCAAGATTCGACCAGTGACAGCAACAATAATCACTCAGAGCTTTCCCTACACCAGCACATGCTGGTTTTTTCACCTGAACATTTTTGCCTTTAATTACTTTTTTTAAAAAAATTAAAAAAACAAAACAAAACAAACAAAAAAACAGCTCTGGTACCTTGTACCAGCTAGCAGATGCAGGCTTCTTTTGTGGTTTTGTTGCAAATTACAAGTAAAGAAGATTCCTTCTCATCACTGTTCTGTTCCGCCTTTTCTTTCTGCTGCAGTAACAGGCAGCCCCTGGGCTCATGTTAAATAAATACAGCTATGCCAACTGCCCATCTCTGTTCCTCTTGCGCCCCTTCCCTCCGCTGGTTCACCCACTATAGCAGGCCTCTGTGTGTGTGTGTGTGTGTGTGTGTGTGTGTGTGTGTGTGTGTGTGTGTGTATGTGTGTGTGTGTGTGTGTGTGTGTGTGTGTGTGTGTGTGTGTGTGTGTGTGTGTCCTTGTGTATTCTGTGAGTGTCCTTCAGCTGTCAATCAGTGGAGAGGGTGACAGAGGTGGGTGGGGGTGGGGGTGACAGGAGGTAGGGGAGATACAGAGGGAAGTCAGAGGTATAAGCCTACAGTGCTATTTTCCTTCCAATTTTTAGATTGTTTCAGGTTTAAATTGTGTCTGTTTTCGTTTGCTCTAAAACATCTCAAACCGAAGCTGCCTGCATGGAGAGAAACACCATGTCAGATGAAGGCCTCTGCAACTGCTAACATTTATAAGCAAGCCTGATTTTCAACAGAACTCACTAAGGCTGGACCTCAAACAGAACTCACCCTCTGTACATACTGTGTTTGTACTTAAAAATGATTAGGCTAAATCTCATGTGACGTGAACTTGATTTCCACAAAAAATGATTAGGCTAAATCTCATGTGACGTGAACTTGATTTTCCACACAGACACACTGACACTCTCTCTCTCTCTCTCTCTCTCTCTCACACACACACACACACACACACACACACACACACACACACACACACACACACACACACAACACACACACACACACACACACACACACACACACACAATTTAAGACATGTATGACTAAAAGTTTGATGTATTATTCTAGCCCAAAAAATTGTTTCCACCTTTACGCCAGGAGATAAACAGGTGGTGACAACCTACTCCACAAAATCAAAGACACAGTCATGGAAACAATGACAACTTCCAGCACTTTTGAGTCACACTTCGAAAGGCTTCTCAGTGCACATGACATGATGTGTCGGAATTACCATGTTTCAGCACAAAATAAAAATCATCCACATCAAAGCTGAAGTCAGAAAACAATGCAGATTTGGGCAAGGAGCTACAGCCAGTGATGTAGGTTTTTAACCCATCAGTTGGCTCTCACACTGTCATTCGATTGTACTGGCTGCTTGACAGCTGGGTGCCAGAATTGTTTTAAACTGTTGGTGCTGTGCACCAGTTGCTGAAATAGGCAACTGAACAGTTCCAGTTTCATCAAAGAGGTGTCACTGCGTGTGGAATATACTCAGGTAAACAATGCTGTTTCTTTCTTGCTTATCATATGCAAACAGACAATGCAGTTTCTTACTTATTAACCTTCACTGACAGACAAAGCTGCTATTTCCTTGTTAATCTTCTCCCAACACAAACAACGCAGTTTTTTTTTTTTTAACCTTCAACTTGCACAGACAAAGAAAGGCTACTTTCTTTGTCGTTCTATATACAAACAGACAACGCTGTCCCTAATCTTGCACAAACAAAGTGTGTTTCTTTGTCGTTAATATACAAAGACAAAGCCGTTTCTTTCTCTTAATTTTTTGCAAAAAGACAGACAAAGCTGCTTCTTTCTTACTAACCTTGTACAGACAGACAAAGCCACTTCTTTTTTGTTTATCTTATACAGACAGATGGACAAAGCCGTTTCCTTCTTAAAATCTTGTGCAGACAGACAGACAAAGCTGCTAATTCCTTGCTGATCTACCTTCTCATTTATCTTGCACAAACAAACAAAGATGTTTCTTTGTCGTTAATATACAAACAGACAAAGCCGTTTCCTTTCTTGTTAATCTTGTGCAGACAGACAGACAAAGCTGCTTATTTCTTGCTTATCTACCTTCTCATTAATCTTGCACTGACAGACAAAGCTGTTTTTTTGTCAATGTCCATCTTGTACAGATAGACAAAGCCTTTCTTTCTCCTAAATTTTGCACAGACAGACAGACAAAGCTGTTTTCTTTAATGTCTATCTTGTACAGATAGACAAAGCCTTTCTTTCTCTTAACTTTGTACAGACAGACAAAAACACAGCTGGTTTTGTTGTATCGTTTTGTTAAATCTTGTACAGTCAGCCAAAGCTGTTTACTTTTCCTTAACTTTGCACAGTCTGACAAAGCTGTTTCTTTCTTGGCAATCTTGTACCGACAAAGCCATTTCTTTCTTGCCAACCTTGTGTACCGACAAAGCCGTTTCTTTCTTGTCAATCGTGTATGGACAAAGCTGTTTCTTTTTCTGTCAATCTTGTACAGACAAAGCTGTTTCTTTCTTGTCAATCTTGTACGGACAAAGCCATTTCTTTGTTGTCAATTTTGTATGGAAAAAGCTGTTTTTCTTTCTTGTCAATCTTGTATGGACAAAGCCATTATGGACTAAGCCGTTTCTTTATTGTCAATCTTGTATGGACAAAGCTGTTTCTTGTCAATCTTGTACAGACAAAGCCATTTCTTTCTTGTCAATCTTGTATGAAAAAAAGCTGTTTCTTGTCAATCTTGTATGGACAAAGCCGTTTCTTTCTTGTCAATCTTGTATGGGAAAAGCTGTTTCTTTCTTTCTTGTCAATCTTGTACGGACAAAGCCGTTTCTTTCTTGTCAATCTTGTAAGGATAAAGCCGTTTCTTTCTTGTCAGTCTTGTTGTACAAAACTGTTTTTTTCTTGTCAATCTTGTATGGACAAAGCTGTTTCTTTCTTGTCAATCTTGTATGGACAAAGCTGTTTTTTTCTTATCAATCTTGTATGGACAAAGCTTTTTTTTCTTGTCAAGCTTGTATAGACAAAGCCGTTTCTTTCTCGTCAATCTTGTATGGACAAAGCGGTTTTTTTCTTCTAAAAGCCTTGTACATACATGGGCATATATTCAAACAAAGCTTTTTTTTTTTTTTTTATTCAAACTCATTCATTTATATAGGAAGACAAATCAGACAGACAGACACTCACATATGCAGATATGCACACGCACGCATACAAACACATACTTATAATACAAACACACTTACAGTTACACACACACACACACACACACACACACACACACACACACACACACACACACACATGCACGTACGCACGCACACACACACGTTCTTACACACACAAACACACACACCCACCGCTGCTTGCTTCTTGGTCGACCCTTCCGCAAACCACAAAGGAGCCAAAGATCTAAGGAATCTGACCGTACATGCATACATACATTCATACTGGACATGGAGGACTCCGACTCCTCCCCCCACTTGTCCTTCTTCCTGCCCCGCACCAGGGCGGGTGGAGGGGGGGACAGGGAGCGCTTCCTCTCCTTCTTCTTCTTGTGCTTCTTGTGGGCTCCTCTTCTGTCTCATGTCTGCCACACACACACAGGTTGTACACACGCGCATGCACACATACACACACAGCACACATACACACATGCACACATACGTTCACACATGTGTGCAAAATGCACACACATACAGCACATACACACACAGGTGCACATGCACCCACATATGTTCACACACACACACACACACACACACACACACACACACACACACACACACACACACACACACACACATGACAGTATTTTCACACACTAAATGAAGAACTTGGTGACACACACATTTAGATAACAAGAATGATGATAACATGATGTTGTGTGGTGACAACACAATGAAGATAACAGAGAGAGATGATAGAGAGATGTGTGTGTGTGTGTGTGTGTGTGTGTGTGTGTGTGTGTGTGTGTGTGTGTGTGTGTGTGTGTGTGTGTGTGTGTGTGTGTGTGTGTGTGTTGTGTGTGTGTGTGTGTGTGTGTGTGTGTGTGTGTGTGTGTGTGTGTGTGTGTGTGTGTGTGTGTGTGTGTGAGTGTGTGCATATGTGTGTGATAGTTTTTTTTTTTTCTTTAAAGCAATTTCTGTTTTTGGCACAATATTTCATATCAAGTGTAGCAGGGTAGCACTGTCAACAAAACTGTAGCATGTTATACCCAAACCATAGCACTGGGGCTGTGTGTGTGTGTGTGTGTGTGTGTGTGTGTGTGTGTGTGTGTGTGTGTGTGTGTGTGTGTGTGTGTGTGTGTGTGTGTGTGTGTGTGTGTGTGTGTGTGTGTGTGTGTGTGTGTGTGTGTGTGTGTGTGTGTGTGTGTTTTGTGTGTGTGTGTGCGTGTGTGCATGCATGCATGCGTGCATGTGTGTATGTGTGTGTGTGTGTGTGTGTGTGTGTGTGTGTGTGTGTGTGTGTGTGTGTGTGATGAGAGAGAGAGAGAGAGAGAGAGAGAGAGAGAGAGACAGAGAGAGAGTAAGTGGAGCGTGTGAGTGTGTGGAGCGTGAACGTGTCTGATGTGAGTGTATGTGCTAGTGTAGTCAACATCATTTTAGTGTAAGTGTGACACATGTGAGTGAACAAGCGCATGTGCATATGTGTATGTACATTAGCATGTCAACAGTGAAACATACTGACTTCATATATATACATATATGTACACATTTTTGCAGGGAGGAACAGACAACAAGAGACGAACAGGCAAACATTCTCCTCCTGCCGCATCAAAAAAAAAAAAAAAAAAAAAAAAAAACCAACAGGCCAAAAACAGCCAAAGTAATACTAATCAAATAACAGAATTAACAAACATGAAATTTAGGATATGAGCAACACAAAATATCCCGGGGGCATCATCTTGCAATAAACACATCCCACTACCACCAATGGCAAACTCTCTCATGTCAATGAACCTAATGCACAGATCCCATCTCCCTGCCTGCTTCCTTCACAAGCTGAGCACAATGCTGCTGCTGCTGCTGCTGCTGCTGATGCTGCTGATGATGACAACGATGAAGACGATGAAGATGATGATGATGATGATGATGACACTGATACCAGTAAATCAAAGGACAATGACCAAGCACTGGAAGCATTCTGTGAAAGAGCAATGCACAAGCCCCCCTGACAATAGTGACATGAACCAGAGTCCAATACTAAACAAATACTGATCTGTGCACCTGATACTTCCTGGTGAATTTCTCAAGGAAAGAAGAAGAAGAAGAAGAAGAAGAAGAAGAAGAAGAAGAAGAAGAAGAAGAAGAAAGAAGAAGAAGAAGAACAACAACAACAAAGAAATAAGAACCTGACTTCTTCTTTGTCCCATACAAGATTTACCTCCCACTTAACACACACACACACACACACACACACACACACACACACACACACACACACACACACACACACACACACACACACACACACACACACACCCTGCAACATTTTCCTCCTTTCTCCATACAAAATTTGTACAGAGAGGTACCACTGTAACAAATATTTCTCTCCACAAAACAGTTTGCTGAATACACCCTAAAGGCACAAGTGCACAGGCCTGCTAGCAACAAAAAAAAAGCCCACAAACAAAAAAAAGGAGACAGAGAGAGAGAGAGAGAGAGAGAGAGAGAGAGAGAGAGAGAGAGAAAGAAAGAAAGAAAGAAAAAAGAGAGAGGGAAGGAAAGACACAGACAGACAGACCAAGGCAGTTTTTTTTTTTTTCTGTTTTTTTTTTTTTTTTTTTTTTTTACTTTCTCTTATGCTCCCTTGGCTTGTCAGCGCCAGGAGGAGAGGTGATTTTTTTGTCTCGGAGAGCGGCACCTCCGGCGGCGACTTGGTGCGGGTTCTTCTTCTTCTCTTTTTTGCTCCGTCTGGACACACACACACACAACAACACCCCCCCACAATGCACAACATATAAAAAGCCATACAACAGATGCAGCACAGGTAGCATAGCCACAGGAACCAAATCTGTGTAAGACGACACCCGTATAACTCAAGGTACAATGAGACACCTCGAACCAGTCTGCCCCACTTTTTGAAGGGAGAGAGAGAGAGAGAGAGAGAGAGAGAGAGAGAGAGAGAGAGGGAGAGAGAGAGCAGACAAAAATAAAATGACGCAATGGTCGGCAGGTTTCTGCTGTGTACAGAGTAAGCCCTCAACCTTTCCTGTGGAGCTTTTTGACAGGCCCCTCTCTCACCTCAGGAACTGTAATTTTAAGCAGTAACATCACAGTAACACTTCTCTCGCCTCAGAGGTGAATTTTTACCCATTCCTTCTCCTCTTCTTCCTCCTCCTCCTTTTGCCACGTTCCTGGGGTAGAACTCTGATGTTCGTCATTTGTGTTTTTTTTCTTCTTCTTCTTTTCTTTTTT